>JAABKJ010075445.1:100162536-100173660 GCA_011634705.1 Andricus grossulariae | reverse complement strand
AAAAAAATTTAATTATTCCATTTTTGGTTGTAAATTTATCTTTCTAGGTTGAGGATTCAACTATTCTGTTAATTTTTTTTTATTTTGTACAAAATTAATCTTTGTGCTTGAAAATTCATCTTTGTACGTTAAAATTTACCCATTTAGAAGAAAATTCAACTGTTTTGTTGAAAATTTAGGTATTTTGTTAAAAATTTATTTATTTTATTAAAATCACCTTTATTAGTTAAAAAGTCTACAATTTCATACAAAAAACTATATGGTTGAAAATTCGTCTATATGGTGGAGGATTCAACTATTTTGTTAAATTTTTTTTTTATATGAAATTAATCTTCACGGATACAAATTTATCTTTGTAGGTTAATATTTTCCTATTTAGAAGGAAATTCAACAGTTTTGTTGAAAATTTAGGTATTTCGTTAAAAATTCAACTATTTTATTTAAGTCATCTTTATTGGTTGAAAATTCAACAATTTGATAAAAAAAAAACTATGTGGTTGAAAATTCGTCTATTTGTTTGAGGATTCAAATATTTTGTAAAAAATTCTTCTTTTTTCGTTTAATTCAAATGGTCGAAAACTTATTTTTTGGTCGTTTAAAAATTAATTTTTTTAAATAAAAATTTAATTATTCCATTTTTGCATGAAAAGTTATCTTTTTAGGTCGAGGATTCAACTATTTTTTTGAAAATTTGTCTATTGGTAGAAAATAATAATTTTTAAAATTGAAATTATTTTGTTTTCAACTTAAAATGGAACTATTTAATTTCTAGTTCACAATTTATCTGTTTTAGTTGGAAATTCATGTATTTTGTTGAAAATTTGTCTTTTCGGTAGAAATTAATTTTCTTGGTTGAAAATTCATCTTGTTGGTTTAAAATTAAACTATTCCAGTTGAAGATTCATTATTTTAGTTAAAAGTTCATCATTCTGTTTAAAAATGTAACTATTTTTTTTATATTATTTTTTTTTATTATTGAAAATTAGTTTTTTTTTTAACTGAACATTTAACTATTTAATTTTTGGTTGACAATTTGTCTATTTCAGTTGAAAATTCATGTATTTTGTTGAAAATTCGTCTTTTTGGTAGAAATTAAACTTCTTGATTAAAAATTCATCTTTTTGGTTGAAGATTCGACTATTCCAGTTAAAGATCCATCATTTTAGTGGAAAATTCATCTTCTTGGTTTAAAATTCAACTATTTCAATTGAATATTCCATCATGTTAGTTGAAAATTCATCTCTTTGATTTAAAATAATTTTTTAAACTTAAAATTTAACTATTTAATTTTTGGTTGACAATTTATCTATTTTAGTAGAAAATTAATGTATTTTGTTGAAAATTCGTCTCTTTTGGTAGAAATTAATCTTCTGGGTTGAAAATTAATCTTTTTGGTTTAAAATTAAACTATTCCTGTTAAAGCTTCATCATTTTAGTGGAAAATTTATCTGTTTGGCTTAAAATTAAACTTTTTCAATTGTATATTCCATCATTTTAGTTGAATATTCATTTCTTTGATTTAAAATAATTTTTATTAACTTAAATGAATTTTTTTAACTTGAAATTAATTTTTCTAACTTAGAATTTAACTATTTAATTTTTGCTCGGCAAATTATCTGTTTTAGTTGAAAATTCATGTATTTTGTTGAAAATTGTTTTTTTTTTGTAGAAATTAATCTTCTTGGTTGAAAATTTATCTTTTTGGTTTAAAATTAAACTATTCCAGTTGAAGATTCATCATATTAGTTGAAAATTCATCTCTTAGGTTTAAAATTAAACAATTCAGTTAAAGATTCATCGTTTTAGTTGAAATTTCATTATTCTGTTTGAAAACGTAACTATTTTTTAAAATTATTTTTTTAAGCTGAAAACGTAACTATTTTTTTAACTTAAAATTAATTTTCATGTGTTTATTTATAATATATAATTTTTATAACTTGAAATTTAATTATTTAATTTTCAGTTCACAATTTATTTTTTTTTAGTTGAAAATTCATGTATTTTGTTGAAAATTTGTCTTTTTAGTAGATATTAATCTTCTTAATTGAAAATTCATCTTTTTGGATAAAGATTCAACTATTCCAGTTGAAGATTCATCATTTTAATTAAAAGTTCATCATCCTGATTAAAAATGTTATTTTTTTGAAAATGACCTTTTTTTATTTTTGAAAATTAGTTTTTTTTTAACTCAAAATTTAACAATTTCATTTTTGGTTGACAATTTAACAAATTTAATTGAAAATTCATGTATTTTGTTGAAATTTTTTTGTTTGTTTGTTGATTTGTCTCTTTGGTTTAAAATTAAACTATTCTAGTCGAAGATTCATAATTTTAGTTGAAATTTTATCGTTCTGTTTGAAAATGTAAGTATTTTTTTTTAAATTATTATTTTTTAGCTGAAAACATAACTATTCCAATTGAATATTCCATCATTTTAGTTGAAAATAATTTTTTTTTTAATAATTTTTTAAAACTTAAAATTAATTTTTTTAACTTAAAATTAATTTTTTTTTAAACCTAAAATTAATTTTTTAACTTAAAATTAAACTATGTAATTTTCGTTTGACAATTTATGTAGTTTAGTGGAAAATTCATGTATTTTGTTGAAAATTCGTCTCTTTTGGTAAAATTAATCTTCTTGATTAAAAATTCATCTTTTTCGTTGAAGATTCAACTATTTTAGTGGAAAATTTATCTCTGGTTTAAAATTAAACTATTCCAGTTGAAGATTCATAATTTTAGTTGAAATTTTATTGTTCTGTTTGAAAATGTAACTATATTCTTTTATTTATTTATTTTTTTTAGCTGAAAACGTAACTATTCCAATTGAATATTCCATCATTTTAGTTGAAAATTCATCTCTTCGTTGAAAATAATTTTTTTAATTTAAAATAATTTTTTTTTTAAATTAAAATTAATTTTTTTTAACTTAAAATTAATTTGTTCAACTTAAAATTTAACTATTTAATTTTTGGTTGACAATTTATCTATTTTAACGGAAAATTAATGTATTTTGTTGAAAATTCGTATCTTTTGGTAGAAATTAATCTTCTTGATTTAAAATTCATCTTTTTGGTTGAAGATTCAACTATTCCAGTTAAAGATTCATCATGAAATGATGAATCATTAAATGAAATAGCTGAATTTTTAACTAACAAAAAACAATTTTTAAACAAGTAGTTCAATTTTCATACAAAAAATTTAATTTTCTACAAAAAAAGACGATTTTTCATTAAAATACATGAATTTTCAATGAAATAGTTCAATTTTCAACTAAAAAAGGCAGATTTTTAACCAGATAGATGAATTTTAAACTAAAAAAGATCAATTTTCAATAAAAAATTGAATAGTAAAATTTTCAGTTAAAAAAATTAATTTTCAACCAAACTGATGAATTTTTGAATGGAGTATTTGAATTTTCAACCAAGAAGATGAATTTTCAAACAAGAAGATTAATTTTTAAAAAATGTCTTCAAAAAAAGACGATTTTTCAACAAAATACATGCATTTTCAATAAAATAGTTGAATTTTCAACTAAAAAAGATCAAATTTTCAATAACAAATGGAATAGTAACATTTTCAATTAATAAAATTAATTTTCAACCAAATTAATGAATTTTCAACTGAAATGATGAATCTTTAAATAGAATATTTGATTTTTTTAACCAAAAAGATGAATTTTGAAACAAGAAGGTTAATTTTTCAAACAAAATTAATTTTCTATCAAGAAAAGACGATTTTTCAACAAAATACATGAATTTTCAACTAAAAAATACAGTTTTTTAACCAGATAGTTGAATTTTAAACTAAAAAAAAGTCAATTTTCAATAAAAAATAGAATAATAAAATTTTCATTTAAAAAAATTAATTTTAAATCAAAATTATGAATTTTAAAATGGAATATTTAAGTTTTTAAACAAAAAGATGAATTTCCAAAAAAGAAGATTTATTTTTTAAACAATATGCATGCATTTTTCACTAAAAAATATCAGTTTTCAACAAAAAATGTAATAGTTAAATTTTCAGTTCAAAAAAATTAGTTCTTGAACAAACTGATAAATTCCCAACCAAAAAGATGATTTTTTAAACAAGAAGTTTAATTTTAAAAGAAAAACATTATTTTCTACTAAAAAATACGATTTTTCAACAAAATACATTAATTTTCAATGAAATAGTTCAATTTTAAAGTAAAAAAGACAGATTTTAAACCAGATAGTTGAATTTTAAACTAAAAAGGATAAATTTTTAACGAAAAATGTAATAGCTAAATTTTCAGTTGAAAAAATTAGTTTTTAACCAAACTGATAAATTTTCAACCAAAAGGATAAATTTTCCAACAAGAATATTAATTTTCAAAAAAAAAATTCTACCAAAAAAGACGATTTTCAACAAAATACATAAATTTTCAATGAAATAGTTAAATTTTCAACTAAAAAAGACAAATTTTCAACCAGGTAGTTGAATTTTAAACTGAAAAAGATCAATTTTCAATAAAAAATGGAATAGTTAAATGTTCAGTTCAAAAAATTAATTTTCAAACAAAATGACGAATTTTCAACTGAAATGATGAATCCTTAAATGGAATATTTGAATTTATAATAAAAAATATGAATTTTCAAACAACAAAATTATTTTCTACCAAAAAAGACGATTTTTCATCAAAATACATAAATTTTCAACGAAATAGTTGAATTTCCAACTAACAAAGACAAATTTTCAACCAAAGTTTTATTAATTTGCAACAAAAATAATCAATATTTAACTGATATACTTGAATTTTCAACCAAAAAGATGAATGTTCAAACAAGAAGATTAATTTTAAAAGAAAAACATTATTTTCTACCATAAAAGACGATTTTTCAATCAAATTCATGAATTTTCAATAAAATAATTCAATTTTCAACTGAAAAAGACAGATTTTTAACCATACAATTGAATTTTAATCTAAAAAAGATCAATTAAAAAAAAATGGAATAGTGAAACGTTCAGTTAAAAAATTTAATTTTCTACCAAAAAATAAAACGCTTTTTCAAACAAAATACATGCATTTTCAACTTAAAAAGACAGATTTTTAACCAGATAGTTGAATTTTAAACTAAAAAGATCAATTTTTTAACAAAAAATGGATCATTTAGGGTTTCGATAAAAAAAAATTAATTTTCAACCAAACTGATGAATCTTTAAATGGAATATTTGAATTATAACAAAAAGATGAATTTTCCAACAAGAAGATTAATAAGAAAAAAAAATCTCTTTAAAAAAGGCGATTTTTCAACAAAATACATAAATTTTCAACGAAATAGTTCAATTTTCAACTAAAAAAGTCATATTTTTAACCAGATATTCGAGTTTCAAACTAAAAAAGATCAATTTTCAATGAAAGATGGAATAGTAAAATTATCAGTTAAAGAAATTAATTTTCAACCAAACTAATGAATCTTCAAATGGAATATTTGAATTTTAACCAAAAAGATGAATTTTCAAACAGGAAGATTAATTTTCAAACAACAAAATTGAATTTAAGAAAACTTGAATTTTAAACAAAATACTTGAATTTTCAACAAAGTAATTAAATTTTCAACACAATAGTGGAATTTTAACCAAATACTTGAATTTTTTCCTACCAAGTTGAATTTAAAAACAAAAATAATAAAATTCTCAAGCAAAATACTTGAATTTAGGAAAACTTGAATTTTCAACAAAATACTTGAATTTTCAACACAATAGTGGAATTTTTAACCAAATACTTACATTTTTTTCTACCCAGATGAATTTAAAAAAAAAATCAAATTCTTAATCGAAATACTTGAATTTAAAAAAACTTGAATTTTAAACAAAATAATTGAATTTTCAACAAAATACTTGAATTTTCAACACAATAGTGGAATTTTTAACCAAATACTTACATTTTTTACTACCAAGATGAATTTGAAAACAAATAATCAAATTTTTGAATAAATTACTTGAATTTAAAAATACTTGAATTTTCAACAAAATATTTGAATTTTCAACACAATAGTGGAATTTTTAACCAAATACTTACATTTTTTTCTACCCAGATGAATTAAAAAAAATAATAATCAAATTCTTAAGCGAAATACTTGAATTTAAAAAAACTTGAATTTTCAACAAAATAATTAAATTTTCAACATAATAGTGGAATTTCTAACCAAATACTTACATTTTTTTCTACCAAGATGAATTAAAAAAAAATAATCAAATTCTTAAGCGAAATACTTGAATTTAAGAAAACTTGAATTTTAAACAAAATACTTGAATTTTCAACAAGATAATTAAATTTTCAACACAATAGTGGAATTTTAACCAAATACTTGAATCTTTTCCTACCAATATGAATTTAAAAACAAAAATAATCAAATTCTTAAGCAAAATACTTGAATTTAAAAAAACTTGAATTTTCAACAAAATACTTGAATTTTCAACACAATAGTGGAATTTTTAACCAAATGCTTACATTTTTTTCTACCAAGATGAATTAAAAAAAAAAATCAAATTTTTAAGCGAAATACTTGAATTTAAAAAAACTTGAATTTTAAACAAAATACTTGAATTTTCAACAAAATAATTACATTGCCAACACAATAGTGGAATTTTTAAACAACTACATAAATTTCTTTCTACCAAGATGAATTTAAAAACAAAAATAATAAAATTCTGAGGCAAAATACTTGAATTTAAAAAAACTTGAATTTTAAACAAAATACTTGAATTTTCAACAAAATAATTAAATTTTCAACACAATAGTGGAATTTTTAACCAAATACTTACATTTTTTTCTACCAAGATGAATTTAAAAACAAATAATCAAATTTTTGAACAAATTACTTGAATTAGAAAAAATTTGAATTTTAAACAAAATACTTGAATTTTCAATAAAATAATCAAATTTTTAAACAAAATACTCGAATTAAAAAAAAAAAAATAATTTGAATTTTTTTCCTACCAAGATCAATAATCAAATTTTTAAACAAAATACTGAAATTTTCAACACAATAAATATTTGAGTTATTAACCAAATGCTTGAAGTTTTTGCTACCAAGATGAATTTTCAACATGATAATCAAATTTTTAAACAAAATACTTGAATTTAAAAAAAAACTAGAATTTTCAAAAAACAATTAAATTTTCAACACAATATTAGATTATTAAACAAAATAGTTGAATGTTGAACCAATTACTTAAATTTTCTCCTACCAAGATGAATTTAAAAACAAATAATCAAATTTTTAAACAAAATATTTGAATTTAAAGAAAAAACTTGAATTTTTAACCAAATACTTGAATTTGTTTCTACCGAGAGGAATTTTCAACAAAATAATCAAATTTTTAAACAAAATACTTGAATTTAAACAAAAATTTAATTTTCAACAAAGCAAATAAATTTTCAACACAATACTTGAATTTTAAACAAAATACTTGAATTTTCAACAAAAGCTCTTTTTAAACAAAACCCTTCGAAGGTAAACAATTGTAAATTTAAAACGTACCAAGATGAATTTTAAAACAAATAATCAAAGTTTTTAACAAAATACTTGAATTTTCAAAAAAAAACATGATTTTAAAACAAAATACTCGAATTTTCAACACAATTAATAGTTTATTTTTAAACCAAATACTTTAAGTTTTTCCTACCAAGATAAATTTTTAACAAAATAATCAAATTTTTAAACGAAATACTTGAATTTTCTACAAAATACTTGAATTTTAAACAAAAAACTTGAATTTTCAACACACTAGTGGAATTTTTAACCAAATACTTGAATTTTTTCCTACCAAGATGAACTTAAAAACAAATAATACAATTTTTAAACAAAATACTTGAATTTTAAACAAAATAGTTGAATTTTAAACAAAATACTTGAATTTTCAACACAATAGTGGAATTTTTAACCAAAGTTGTATTTTTAAGCAACAAGATGAAATATTTTTCAAATTAAACAAATTTCAAAAACAAAAAATTAATTTTGAACAAAAAAATTATCCATAATAATCGCTGGGGCAACAACTCACGTCGACAATTTCTACCAAAAAAATTATTTTCAACCAAATAGATGACTTTTGTAAAAAAAAACGAATTGCCTAAGAAATAGTCACATTTTCAACCAAATTTTAAATTAGAAAAACAGTCGAATTCATCAAAAAGAACCGAATTTTCAACAAAATGTTTGAATTCTCAGCCAAAGAAGATTAAACTTTCAACTAGTTGTATTTTTGACTAAAAAGGTTAAATATTTTCCAAAAGAAACAAATTTTCAACAAAAAAATTAATTTTGAACCAAACAGATGAATTTTCAACAACACAAAAATAATTTTCAATCAAATAAATTAATTTTCTTCCAAAAAATACGAATTTTTAACGAAATAGTTACATTTTCAACCAAATTTTTAATAAAAAAAGTCGAATTCATCAAAAAGAGACGAATTTTCAACAAAATATATGAACTTTTATTCAAATGGTTGAATTTTCAACTTTAACTAAAAAAGGTAAATTTTGAGCTGAAAATTTAATAGTTTAATTTTGAACCAAAGAAATTAATATTCAACCAAAAAATGATTTTTTCAGCAAAGAAATTAGTTTTCTTCCAAAAATACGAATTTTCAAATTTTAAATTAATTCGTTTGACTTTTTCCTAACATTGTTGAAAATCTTTCAAAATTACAAAAATTTCCTTAAAATATTTCGACATTTTTAGAAATCTTGTGAATTTTTTTGGAATTTTGTTAATTTTCTTTAAAAATTAATTTAAAACAAAAAAACATTTGTGATTTTTCCAGGAATCTGAAGAATATTTTTTTATTCTTTTGAAATATTTCAAAATTCATAAAAAGCTTCTGAATTTTTTGTCGGATATCTTCAAAAAACTACATTTTGATTTTTCAACAAAATATTTAAATCCTCAACCAAAATTATGATTTTTCAAAATATAAGATTAATTTTTATACTCATTATACTCAGACAGATGAATTTTCAACAAAATAACTTAATTTTCACCCGACACTGAATTTTCAACAAAAAAGTTAATTTTCTATAAAAAGAGAACTAATTTTTGACCAATTGAATTAAACCAAAAAGACGAATTTGTAACAAAATATTTGAATTCACAACCAAAAAGATGAATTTTCCAAAAAGAAGAATTTTTTGCCCAAAAAGAAGAATTTTCTGCAAAATACATGAATTTTCCACAAAAAATTTGAATTTTCCACTTGACACTATGAATTTTCAACAAAAAAGTTAAATTTCTTCCAAGTATCTATTTTTTCAGATAAATAGTTTAATTTTTAAACATATAGATGAATTTTTAACGAAATATTTGAATTTTTAAATAAAAATAATAAGTTTTGAGCAAAAAATGGAATAATTGCATTTTCAAGTTGAAAAATTAATTTTTAATAAAAAAAAACGAATATTCAACTTGTTAAATTCAAATAAATAAAAAACAAGATTTTTTAACAAAATACATGAATTTCCCAAAAAACAGTCGAATTTTCCACCCGACACCGAATTTTCAACAAAAAAATTAATTTTCTACCAATTAGTTAATTTTCCAAATTAGTAGTTGAATTTTCAACAAAATATTTGAATTTTTAACTAAAAAAAGATAATTTTTCAACCAAAAATGGAATAATTACATTTTTGGTATAAAAAATTATTTTTCAACCAAAAGAAAACGAATTTTCGTCTAGTTAAATTGAAACAAAAAATACGAATTTTCAACGAAATATTTGAATTCACAACCAAAAAGATGAATTTTCCAAAAGGAATATGAATTTTGTGCCCAAAAAGACGAATTTTACACACAAAAAAGTTAAATTTTCCACCCGACATTATGAATTTTCAACAAAAAAGTTAATTTTCTCCCAAGTATCTAATTTTTAAAATAAATAGTTTAAATTTTAACCAAATGGTTGAATTTCATACCAAAATAGTTGAATTTTCAACGAAATATTTGAAATTTTAACTAAAAATAATAAGTTTCAAACCAAAAACGGAATAGTTACATTTTCAGATTAAAAATTTAATTTTTAATTTAAAAAACGAATTTTCAACTTGTTGAATTCAAATAAATAAAAACCCAGATTTTTTAACAAAATCCATGAATTTTCCACCCGACACTGAATTTTCAGCAAAAAAGTTAATTTTCTACCAATTACTTAATTTTTCAAATGAATACTTGAATTTTCAAGTCAAAAAGATAAGTTTTCAACCAAAAATGGAATAATTACATTTTCAGTTAAAAAAAATTAATTTTTAACAAAATATTTGAATTCACAACCAAAAAGATGATTTTTTTTGCACAATTTAACTATATCATTAGTTTTAAATAATCAATTATTTTTTGTTAAAAATTCGTCTTTTTGATTCAATATTCAGCTCTTGTGGTAGAAATTTAAACTTTTTCGGTTAAAATTAAATTTTTTTCGTTCAAGTATCAAATATTACATTTTTCGTTAAGAAATCACATTTTTTCGTAAAAATTACTATTTTTTATATAAAATTAATTTTTTTTATTGGAAATTGAACTACTTGGTTGAAAATTAAACTTCTTTGTTAAAAATTCATTTTTTCCTAAAGATTCATAATTTTAGTTAGAAATTATTATTATTATTATTATTAATTATTATTATTTTTAGAATTTAATTATTTTGCTAAACATTCAATTATTTTGTTTAAAACTTAATTATTTTTTGAAAAATTTGACTGTTTTGTTGAAAATTTATCTTTTTGGACATAATAGTTGATTTTTCAATTAGGAATATCAATTTTATACCAAAAAAGATTACTTTTCAATGAAATAATTGAATTGTTTGCCTACACAGGATCACTTTTCAACAAAAAATGGAATAAATAAGTTTTTATTGAAAAAAAAATAATTTTCAATTTAGAAAAGTGAATTTTTTTACAAAACAGTTGAATTTTCTGCCATATAGGTGAATTTTCTACCACTTTGTTAAATTTTTAAGTCCAAAAGATAAATTTTCCACAAAATAGTCGAATTTTTCACGAAACAGTCGAATTTTCAAAACAGTCGAATTTTCAAAAAATAGTTGAATTTTCGACCAAATAGTTATATTTTTAGTTAAGAACATTAAGTTTTAAGCAAA
>JAABKJ010075445.1:100052217-100162526 GCA_011634705.1 Andricus grossulariae | reverse complement strand
TTTAAACAAAAAAAAAAAAAAATTTCAACAAAGTACATACATTTTTAACACAAAGTTGAATTTTTCAACCCAGAAGATTATTTTTTTAACAAAAAAGACCATTTTTCTACAAAACAGTTGAATTTTTAACCCAAAAATATAAATTTTCAACAAAAAAGGGTGTTTTTCAAACAAACAATTGAATTTTCAACTTAAATTCTGAACCCTCAAACAAAAAAACAAAAAAACAAAAAAATGAATTTTTAGTAAAATAGTTTAACTTTCAACAAAGATTTCGTTGAGATTGTCGGGAGTTCCGAGATTTCCGACTCTGATCTCGATCAGAACTAAATGTGATTTCCAAGAGTTCCTCCAGGACTTCAAAATAGCATGTCGTAGCTTTTGAACGGCCCCTAAAAAAATGAAAATGATTTTAGAAGTCATTTTTAAAAATCTGGAATCATCTTGTATTAATTATTTATTATATTAATAAATTAATTTAGGTGAGTAGTCGAGGGACTACTCACTACGAAATCTGGAAATCTTAAAAATGTGAATGCAAGAATCTGTATTAAATTCTTATAGAGACTTCCAAGATTTAGTTGAGATTGCCGAGAGTTCCGAGGTTTCCGACTCTGCTCTCAATCAGAACTAAATTTGATTTCCAAGAGTTCCTCCAGGACTTCAAAATAGCGTGACGTAGTTTTTCAACGGACACTGGAGAAATAAAAATTATTTTAGAAATCAATTTTAAAAATCTGGAATCATTTTGTATTAATTATTCATTACATTAATAAATTAATTTATGTGAGTAGTCGAGGGACTAATCACTACGAAATCCGAAAATCTTAAAATTGTGAATGCGGCATTCTGTATTGATTTCTTATAGAGACTTCCAAGATTTAGTTGAGGTTGCCGGGAGTGCCGAGATTTCCGACTCTGCTCGCGATAAGAAAGTTTTACATTGATTTATCTCAAAATTAAATCACGGATCATTTTCTAAAAAATTGGTATGTCTTATTGCAATTAGAAAATATGAATTTACATTTAAAATTGGATAAAAATGTTTTTGCTTAAAATTTACAAATTAAATTCTCGAATTAGATAAAATTGCTACGATGGGACGATCGAAAAATCCTAAAAAATGAAATTTTTGATACTGTAAAATTCCCGAATTGGAAAATTTCCGAATAATTGAATTCCCGGGACAACTGAAAAATCACAAAAAATAAAATTCCCGAAACTGAAGAATTCCCAATTTGGAAAATTCCCGAATTATAAAATCCCCGAAATTATAAAATTATGACTAAAATTCCCGACAGAAAATTGCTGAATTATAAAATATCCAAACTAGAAAATTCACGAATTTGAACTAATAATTATAATGCATTTTTTTTAATGTTTAAAGGTTTTTTAAATTATATTTTGAATTAAAAATAACAACATTTGTTTGAAAATGTGCAAGGTATTTTTTTTAAATTACAAAAAATGTATGTTTTAAATACAATTTTTATACAATTATTATTATTTTGAATTCAAAAAATAATTTTAAAAAGCTTTAAATCCTCAGAAATTTTTTGTTTTCATAAAAATATTTGATTATTGTGGGATATAAATTTCATCTTTTTTTGATAAAAAATAAACTACTTGGTTGAAAGTTTAACTACTTTGTAAAAATTATTTTTTTTTAGGGTTGAATATTCATTATTTTGATCCAAAATTCATTTCTTTGTTTGAAAATGTAACCATTTTGTTGAAAATTCTTGTTTTTTTTTTAAATTTAACTATTCCATTTTTTTTTTTTTTGAAAATGTATCTTTTTCAGTAAAAAATTCAACTATATTTTTTTTAACTAATGATTGTCGAAAATTGATCTTTTTTTAATTATCTACTAAAAAATATAAATTTTCAATAAAAAAAATAGTTTTTTAAAAATGTATTTGAACTTTCAAACAAAAACATGAATTCTCGACGAAAAATGTAATTATTAATATTTCAACCAAAAAGACGAATATTTAATAAAACATTGAAAATAAAATACATGAATTTCTAACTAAAAACATTAATTCTTAACCAAAAGATAAATTTTCTAACAAAAAAGACGAATTTTCAATGAAACTAGTTAAATTTTCATCCAAAAACATTAATTTTCAACAAAAAAGATGAATTTTCAACCAAAAGGCTTAATTTTCTACTCAAAAATATATAAATTTTCCACAAAATACGTGAATTTTCAACTAAATAGTTGAAGTTTCTACTGAAAAAATATAAATTTTGTAATTTTCAATAGTTGAATCCACAGCCAAAACAGAATATTAATTTTCAACCAAACATTTGCACTTTTGACCAAAAAAGATTAAATTTCTACCGTCAAAATAATTTTAAATGAATTAGATGAACAAAAGTTCATCTAATTTATTTAAAATTAATTTAATTAATTTAAAAAAAAAAACAGAATTATCAACCAGTCAAATTCAACGAAAAAAGATAAAGTGACAAAGAAATGCTTGAATTTTCAACCAAATGATTAAAGTTTGTACTAAAAAAAAAATTAATTTTTGTAATGAACAATGGAATAGCTCAATTAAAAAAAATATATATTTTCAACAACAACAAAAAAACGAATTTTCAAAGTAATAGTTGAATTTCCAAACCAAATAGTTGAAGTTTCTGCTAAAAAAGATAATTTTTTTAATAAAAAATGGAATAGTTAAATTTTCAGTAAAAAAATAATTTTCAAGAAAATAGTTCAATTTATAACTAAAGAGATGCATTTCCAACTAAAATGATGAATCTTCAACCAAAAAAATTAATTTTTAACAAAATAGTTGAATTTTATACTAAAAAAGATACATTTTCAACAAAAAATGGAATAATTTAATTTTCAACCAAAATGGTGAATCTTCAACAAAAAAAAATAATTTTTACAAAGTAGTTCAACTTTCAATCAAGTAGATAAATTTTGAAAAGAAAAAATAGAATTATCAACTAGTCTAATTCAAGGAAAAATGAATGAATTTCCCACGAAGGAGGTGAATTTTCTACCAAAAACTTAAATTTTCTACTTAAAAAAAAAAATTTCAACAAAATAATTGAAGATTCTAAAAAAAAAAAAACCTTTTGTAATGAACAGTGGAATGTCTCAATTGAAAAAAATTATTTTTCAAAAAGAAAAACAAATAAAAAACGAATTTTCAAAAAATAACGCAATTTATAACCAAAGAGATGCATTTCCAACTAAAATTATGAATCTTCAACCAAAAAAATTAATTTTTAATAAAATAGTTGAATTTTTGAATAGTTCAATTTTCAATTAAAATCATTAATCTACAAGGAAGAAAAGCAGAATTTTCAACAAAATAGTTAATTTTTCAAACAAAAAAAATTAATTTTTAACCATAATTTATGAATCTTCAGCCAAAAAATTATTTTTTAACTCAAGTAGTTTAATTTTCAATGAAAAAAAGAAGAATACATAAAATTCTCAGACATAATTTAGATTTTCTACAAAAAAGACGACTTTTCAACAAAATACATGAATTTTCAACCAAATAGTTGAAGTTTCTACTACAAAATATAAATCTTCAACCAAAAAATAAAAATAAAATCGATGAATTTTTAACCAAAAAGATTAATTTTTAACCAAAAGATAAATTTTCTGCAAAAAAGATGAATTTTCAATAAAACTAGTTAAATTTTCATCCAAAAACATCAATTTTCAACAAAAAAAGTGAATTTTCAACCAATAAGATAAATTTTCAACCAAAAGGCTTAAATTTCTACCGAAAAAAAAAATAATTTTTCACAAAATACGCGAATTTTCAACTAAATAGTTGAAGTTTCTACAGCAAAAATATGAATTTTGTAATTTTCAAAAAAAAGACATCTCAACAAAAAAATTTAACAGTAGCTATTTTGTCTAAAAATTCATCTATTTTATTGTAAATTAATTTTTTTGGATATAAATTTCATCTTTTTTTGATAAAAAATAAACTACTTGGTTGAAAGTTTTCATAGATAGCAAAGTATTTTAAAAAAGATTTCATAAGGATTTTAAAGATTACAAAATATTTCACAAAGATTTGAATGATTTAAATGAATTCACAAAAATTTCAAAGATTTCATAAAGTATTCACAAATATTTTAAAAATTTCATAGATTTCAAAAGTTTTCGAATATTCAAAAAAGATTTCAGAAAGATTTGATAGATTTCAATGATTTCACAAAGATTTCAATGGTTTCCCAAAGGGCTTAAAGATTTCACAGAGATTTAAAAAGATTTCAAAGATTACAAAGTATTTAAAAATGATTTAGAAGATTTCAATGGTTTCACAAAGATTTTTAAGATTTCACAGATATTTTAAAAGATTTAAAAGATAACAAAGTATTTAAAAATGTTTCAGATTTCAGTGCTTTTACAAAGATTTCAAAAGATTTCAACGATTTCAATGATTTTACAAATATTTCAAAGATTAGAAAGTATTTCAAAATATTTTAGAAAATTTCAATGATTTCGCAAAGATTTCACAAATATTTTAAAGATTTAACAAAAAATTTTAAGATATCACAGAGATTTTACATAAAAGATTTTTAAAGATTACAAAGTATTTTAAAATATTTAAAAAGATTAAAGTGATTTCACAAAGATTTCAAAATATTTCACATAGATTTAATAAATATTTCATTCATTTCACAAGGATTTGACAAAGATTTCAAAACATTTCAAAGATATTTCATAAAGATTTTTAAGATTTCAATGATTTCTCGAAGATTTGAATGGTTACACAAAGATTTTAAAGATTTCGAAATATTTTAGATTTCAAAGATTTCGCAAAGATTTAAAACTTTTCACAAAGGTTTTAAACGTTTCACAAAGATTTAAAATATTAGAAAGTACTTCAAAATATTTTAGAAGATTTCATTTATTTCACAAAGATTTGAATGACTTCACAAAGATTTCAAAATATTTCAAGGATATTTCATAAAGATTTTAAAGATTTTAATGATTTCACGAAGATTTTAGTGGTTTCACAAAGATTTCAAAGATTCCACAAAGATTTAAGACTTTTCACAATGTTTTCAAAGGTTTCACAAAGATTTCAAATATTAGAAAGTGCTTTAAAATATTTTAGAATATTTCATTGATTTCACAAAGATTTCAAAATATTTCAAAGATATTTCATAAAGATTCTAAAGATTTCAATGATTTCACGAAGCTTTGAATGGTTTCACAAAGATTTTAAAATATTTCAAACATATTTCATAAAGATTTTAAAGATTTCAATGATTTCATGAAGATTTGAATGGTTTCACAAAGATTTTAAAGATTTCACAGAGATTTAAAAAGATTAAAAAGTATTTAAAAATATTTGAGAAGGTTTTAGTGAGTTCACAAAAATTTCACAAGATTTCACAGATATTTAATAAATATTTCAATGATTTCACAAAAATTTCATAAAGATTTTAATGATTACAAAGTATTTTTAAATATTATAGAAGATTTCCATGATTTCGTAACGATTTCAACAAAGATTTCAAATGTTTTCACAAATATTCCAATTATTTCACAAAGATTTGAAAGATTTTACAAACATTTCATAGATAGCAAAGTACTTTTACAAAGATATTATATAGCTTTTAAAGATTACAAAGTATTACACAGAGATTTCAACGATTTCAATGATTTCACAAAAATGTCAAAGATTTCATCAAGAATTCACAAATATTTGAAAGATTTCATAGATTTCAAAAGGTTTCGAATATTTAAAAAAGATTTCAAAAAGATTTTAAATATTTCTAAGATTTTATACAGATTTGATACAGATTTTAAAGAATACAAAGTATTGCACAAAGGTTCCAAAGATTTCAATGATTTCGCAAATATTTCAAAGATTACAAAGTATTTAAAAATATTTTAGAAGATTTCAGTAATTTCTCAAAGATTTCAAAAGATTAAAAAGATTTTATAAAAATTTCATAGGTAGAAAAGTATTTTTAAAAAGATTTCATACAAATTTTAAAGATTACAAAGTATTGCATAAAGATTTCAACGATTTCAATGATTTCACAAAAATTTCAAAGATTTCATAAAGAATTCACAAATATTTGAAAGATTTCATAGATTTCTAAAGGTTTCGAATATTTAAAAAAGATTTCATAAAGATTTCAATGATTTCACGAAGATTTGAATGGTTTCACAAAGATTTTAAAGATTTCACAGAGATTTTAAAATATTAAAAAGTATTTTAAAATATTTGAGAAGGTTGCAGTGATTCCACAAAGATTTCAAAAGATTTCACAAATATTTAATAAATATTTCAATGATTTCACAAAAATTTCATAAAGATTTCAATGATTACAAAGTATTTATAAATATTATAGAAGATTTCCATGAATTCGTAACGATTTCAATGAATCTTCAACTAAAATTGTTAATTTTTCATTCAAGAGAAATAATTTTTAACGAGAAAAAAAAAAAATTTTAAATAGTTTAATTTTCAACCAAGCATTTGAATTTTTAAACAAAAAATTAATTTTCAACCAAATATGTAAGTTATCAACCATAAATAAATTTTCAACCAAAAAGATCATTTTTAAACTACAAAATGATGAACCTTCAACAAGAATAATTAAATTTTCAATAAAAAAAAAATTATTTTCGACAGAAAAAAATACGAATTTTTAACAAAATATTTTAATCTTAAACCAAAATGATAATTTTTCAAAAAATAAGATTAATTTTTTTCTCTAAAAGACGAATTTTCTACCAAATAAATAGTTAAATTTCAAACTAAAAAAAAATATAAGTTTTCAATCAAAAATGAAGTAGTTGCATTAGCAGTTTAAAAAATTTATTTACAACAAAAATAAGAACGAATTTTCGGCCATTTGAATCGAACTAAAAAAGAAGAATTTTTAGCAAAATTGTTGAATCCACAGTCAAAAAGATGAATTTTCAAAAGGATTAATTTTCTACCGAAAAAGACGAATTTTCAACAAAATACATGAATTTCCCACCCGACACTATTAATTTTCAACAAAAAAGTTAATTTTCTACCAAGCAGTAAATTTTTCAAATCAATATTTAAATTCTTAAACAAATAGTTGAATTTTCAAACAAATAGTTAAATTTCAAACCAAAAAAGAAAAATAAGTTTTGAACTAAAAATGAGATAGTTACATTTTCAGGTTAAAAAATTAATTTTCAACAAAAAAAAGAACGCATTTTCAACTATTTAAATTGAACAAAAAATAATAATTTTTTATAAAATAGTTGAATCCACAGCCAAAAAGATGATTTTTCAAAAAAGAAGATTAATTTTCTACCGAAAAAGACGAATTTTTAACAAAATACATCAATTTTCAGCTAGAAATGATCAATTTTCAATAAAAAATATAAATGTTCAACAAAAGTGGAATAGTTATATAGTTAGTTAAAAAAATTAATTAACAACAACAACAACAACGAATATTCAACAAAATAGTCACATTTTCAACTAAAATTATGAATCTCAAAAAAATGAATTTTGAAATTAAAAAAAAAATTTGGTCGAAAATTTAACTATTTTGTTGAAACTTTTTTTTAGAATCAATTTTTTTCACTTAAAACGTTACTATTCCATTTTTTGATTAAAATTGATATTTTAAATTGAAAATTGATCTTTTATACTTGAAAATTCCATTGTTTGTAAAATCATGTATTCTGATGAAAATTTGTCTTTTTAAATTGAATTTAACTGTTTTTTATTACAAATTAAAACCTTTTCTGGTTGAAATATCAACTATTAAATATTTCATCAAAAATTCATATTTTTGTTTGAAAAATGAACCACTTGGTTTAAAGTTAAACTACTTATCAAAACTGCATTTTTTTTGGTTGCAGATTCTTTATTTTAGTTAAAAATTTATCTTTTTTGTTGAAAAGTTAACTTCTTTGCTGAAAATTTTTATATTTGGTTAAAAATTCAATTAGTTGGTTAAAAACTTATCATTTTTGGTTGGAAATTCAAACACTTGTTTGAAAGTTGAACTAATTTGTTAAAAATTAATTTTGTTTATTATCCGCCTCTTTGGATTAAAATGTAACCTTTTTGTTGAAAATTAGTTTTTTTTGTTAAAAACTAATTTAATAATTTGAAAAATTCATCTTTATATTCACAAAATTAATCTTGTTTGTTTAAAATTCATCGTTTTGGTCGAGGATTCAACTATTTAATTTAAAATTCATCTTCTTTATTGAAAATTCATTTATTTGGTTGAGGATTTAACTATTTTGTTAAAAATTCGTTTTTTTAGTTTATTACAACTGGTTGAAAATTAGTCTTTTGCTAAAAAAAAAAATTGTTTATGGAAGAAAAGTCATCTTTCTTGGCTGAAAATTAGTTCTTTGGTTAAAAACTTGAAAATTCAACTATTTTGATGAAGTGATCTGTTTTGTTTGAAAAATAAAAATGCATGCTTTTTTGTTGATCATTATTTTATTAAAAAATTTGTCTCTTTTGTTGCAAAAATAACTTTTTTGTTCAAAATTTATGTTTTCGGTTGAAAATACAACTATTTTGTTAAAATGTAAACTATTAATTGAAAAATTAGATTGTTTGTTTTGAAATCATATTTTCGGGATGAAAATTCTTCTTGGTGAAAAATTCATCTTCTTCGTTGTAAATTTAACTAATTTTTTAAAAATTCATCTTTTTTGTCGAAAATTCAACTAATTGTTTGAAAGCTGAACTAACTTGTTAAAAATTCATTTTGTTTTATATTCTCCTCTTTGGCTAAACATGTAACTTTTTGGTCGAAAATTAGTTTTTTCTAATAATTAATCTTCAACTGGAATAGTTCAATTTTCAATTTAAAAAATTAATTTTCAGCCAAAAATGGAGAAGTTACAATTTTCGATAAAAAATTAATTTTTTAACAAAAAAAAATCAGTTTTAACGAAGTAGTTCAACTGGTATAGTTAAATTTTTAATTTAAAAAGTTAATTTTCAACAAAAAACAAACAATTTTCAATAAAATAGTTCCATTTTGAACCCAAGAGATGAATTTTCAAACGAAAAAATTAATTTTTAACAAAGTGATTAAACTTTTACCAGAATACATAGTTGAATTTTCAATTTAAAAAAAAATGAATTTTCAGCCAAAAATGAAATAGTTCCATTTTCAATTTAAAAAATTAATTTTCAGCCAAAAAGATGAATTTTTAACTAAAATGATGGAGTTTCAACAACAACAAAAAATGATTCTTCCATAAATTTTTTCAACCTTCACCTTCTATTTTTTGTTGAAAATTGATCGTTTTTAGTAGAAAATTCTATTCCAAATCCTATTCAAATATTGTTTCAATCTGAAATATGCCATTCTTAACAATTCAATTACAAATTTGTAAATTAAGGATGACATTTTTTTTAATATTTAGCAATATTTTACTCTTCATTTAAAATGAGCAATTATAATTCGAATAATCACAACTAAACCATTTTAAACTGAATTTTTTGAAATAGAAAATTTTGCATCGTTAATATTTTACAATGTTAAATTTGAACTTTTTACGTTACATAATACATAAATAACATTATGTATTAAATTATTGTATTACATTATAGCATAAATAACAACTGAAAAATTATCAATTTGAAAAAAAAAAATTTGAGTTAGTTTAAGAAATATATTTACAAGTTTTGAGAAGATCCAAACTTAATTTAAAACTGGAAAAGATTTTGAAATTTTAAAATGATTTTTTATTTTGAAAAATTAAATTTAAGAGAATTTTTAAAAAGATACAAAAATTATTATTTTTTTTATTAATAAGTGACAATTAAACAATTATTAATTTGGAAAATAATCGAGTTAGTTTCAAATATATTTAGAAGTTTTGAAAAGATTCCAAATTAATTTAAAACGTAAAAATATTTCAAACCATTTAATTTGTAACAAAATTCCTAGAAATACTAACAATAACATTTTTTTCAAATCAACATTAAAAGAATATTTAATAAGATTTTCAAAAATGTTCAAAAAATAATCTAGATGATTTTGAGGCAGTTTTTTTACTTTTGCAAGATTTTCAAAAAATTGTAGGAAAAATTCGAGTTCAAAGATAATAAAATTATTATTAGATTCCTGGAAACTTTTTGAATGATTTTTTTAAACAAATTTTTAAGATAATATTTAAAAAGATTTCACTTTTCTGGTTCAAGATTCTTGATTTTAGCTAAAAATGCTTCAGTTGAAAATGTAACTATTTTGTTCAAAATTATTTTTTTTAACTTAATTTTTTTAACTGTAAATTTAAATATTCCATTTTTGGTGTGAAATTTATATTTTTAGTTGAAGATTCAACTATTTGTTTGGAAATTCAACTATTTTTTTGAAAATTCATTTATTATTTTGTCGAATTTTATTTTTATTTTGTCTTTTTTGGTAGAAAATTAATCTTCTTATTTGAAAAATCATCTCTTTGGTTGAAAATTGAAATATTTTGGTGATAAATTTAAATAATTTGTTGAATTTTTTTTTATTAATTTTTTTAATTGGAAATGAAACTATTCTAGTTCCCGATTCATCAATGGAGTTGAAATTCTTCTCTTTGGTTGGAAATTTAACTATTTGATTGAAAATTATTTTTTTGTTTTTGGTAAAAAATTCTTTGCTTAAATTTAAAAGGTAACTATTCCATTTTGTGTAAAAAGTTTAACTTTTTGGCTGAAAATGTAATATTTTTATTTAAAATTCAACTTGTTGATTGGAAATTCATGTATTTTGTTGAAGATTCGTCTTTTTGGTAGAAAATTACTCTTCTTTGTTGAAAATTCATCTTTTTGGGTGAAAATTGAACTATTCTGGTCAAAAATTTAACTATTTTGCTGAAAATTCGTTGTTTTTTTTGTGTTAAAAATTAATTTTTGTATCTGAAAATTAAACTATTCTATTTGAAGATTCATCATTTTAGTTGAAAATTCGTCGTTCTTGGTAGAAAATTTATCTTCTTGGTTAAAAATACGTTTTTTAGTTAAAAATTCAAGTATTTGGTTGAAAGTTGAAACAATTTGTTGAAAAATAAACAACTTTGTTGAGAAACAAAAAATTTGTTAAATTGTCAATCAAAGATTCAACTTTAACCAATAAAAGTCAAATTTCCAACCAAATTTGCAACAAAAAGATGAATTTTCATCCAAGAAGATTAATTTTTTACTTTTTCAACGAATATTTTCAATAATGTGTATTATTCGAACTGTAAAACATTCGTTGATAAATAATGAAACCCGTTTTCAAACAAAATCCTTTAAAAAAAACGTTTTTTTTTCACCTTGCGACTGACCCTAACCCCTTAAATTAATGACACAATTAAAAGCTGTTGAGAGTAACATTTTTTTCTTAAGGATATTTAACAATTTTTTGAACAATTTTTATTGGCTAATACCATTTCCCCCTATAAATAAAGGCGCAAATGAGAGAATATTAATTGTTTAAATGATTGCGAAAACTCTTCACACAAAAAAAAATGTATTCTTAAGATGCGTTAATTGTGTCATTAATTACATAAAATAATAACTATTCACCATTACAGGAAAGAAAATAGTTTTAACAAATTAAAATTGTTTTGAAAATTAGCTAAATATCCTTAAGAAAGAGAAATATGATTCTCAACATCCGTTGAATGTGTCATTAATTTCAGAACATAATAACTTTTTACACTCTACACGGGGAAGAAATGTTTAAACAAATGCAGATTGTTCAAATATTTACCGAATATCCTTGAAGAAAATATTACTTTCGACACTCGTCAGTTGTGTCATTAATTCCAGAAAAGAATGAGTTTTTACAATTTAGAAGTAAAAAAATGTTTTAAACAAATAAAAATTGTGTAAATAATTGTCAAATATGTTAACCAAGAAGTACTTCTCTTGACACTCATCAACTTTATATCATTTATCCCGAAAGATAATAGCTTTCAACGACATGCAGAGAAAAAATAATGGTTTGAACAAATAATAATTGTTTAAACCATTCAAAATTATTTTTAAAATTCTTGGAAACCCTTTACTTATCAATTGAAGATTATTTATGTCTTTCAAAATATTCTTAGTGTTCAAATTTGATATTGTATAATAATGATAAAGTAGTTACCTCTTTCTATACGGATTTTGTCAGCTATCAAAGTCAGATGCAGAAAAATTTGAATCAGACAATCGTCGGTTAATTTGTCTATTTACGAATACTTCATTTCTGGTGCTGCTTCAGATTTTGTTTCATTTTTCACTTTTTTATCCACTCTCGGGAATGGGCGATGGTCCAATCACATCCAGCTACTTGCGTACGGTTTCGCCACTAGGCGGCTTCCCCTTAGCCGAACTGCTGCCGCCGAGCCTGGTCAGCGGGAGTCCTTTTGTACCTAATGAGGACTTAAATTCCGAATATAACATTTCGTTAATTCAGCACATGGTAATTTACAAATATAATATTTGAAATCTGTCAATTATATCAATTTCAACGATATTTTATTCGACTTGAAAAGTTGAAAATCAAAGATAAATGTTCAAGTTTATGTGGATTAAAAAAAAAAAGTGCAGTATATTTTACTCAAATCAACTGCTATAGCCTTAATTTATTGGTGCAATATTTTGCTTGCCTTGGGGAAATCACGGAAGCTAAAATTTGGCAATATTTGAAAACTTATTGACGTCGTTGAACGAAAGCTCGTTTTTCAATAAAAATCTTAATAAAGACTAGTAGATCAAAAACCGTCATTCCACCGACAAAATAAATTAAACTAACGCTAGTCAACAAAACAAACATCTTTTTAATAAAACTAAAGAAAGCTCAAAACTGGGAAAACATTATTCAATTATTGGATCTGAAATTCTTTATTTTTGTTTGTCACAATTATAAATATTTAAATTTTTGATTTTTCACGGTTTCAACTTGTATGCATTGAAATTTGGTAATTTTTGACGTTGATGACATTTCCGAATTTTTGAGTAAATTGTTTGAAACCTATTACAAAAACCTTCTTTGTGGTCCAAATGTCAAATCTCAGCTGGGGAGACAAAAAAAAAACATTTTTCACTTTTGTCAAAAAATACAAAATAAATTTTTTTTATCTCAAAAACTGATTATTTGCAATGCTTTGGGTTTTTCACGGAATTATAATCACTTTATACCCACTGTTTATCATTTTTTTACTACGAAATAATATTTTGCTGCAAGAACAAGACAACAAGAAAACACCTACCCCTTTCCCATCTTGAAAAATTACCAATAATTGCTATTGTTGGAAATTTGTTTGCTATTTTTGCAAAGTGACCTTGAAAATGTCATTTTCAAATATCCTCGAGTTTAATATTATATTCATAATCAGAAAGTAAAAATACGTGATTATACGTGGCCCTTGACCGTTCTTAGTGTTTCTTTTAGGTATAAATACAATCTCTCACCTAGGAGATCAATCATGTTAATTTAATAAAAAAATTTGGTTATAAAGATATTCTACACACTTTTAGTGACAACGGTCATACACAATATCGTATCGTATCGTCTGAAAACCCGATCATTGTGCTTCTTAAACGTCAATTTTCACAATATTAATAGAAAATGTCAACACAGCGAAACGCAAAAAGCGGGGAAAGACCTACAGAGCCATCTAACGAGCCCGCAAAACAGGACCAGAATATACGCCGTCGCGTTTGCCTATATTAGTGACCACAGCCTGGCTCCATTTTTATTGGGAGTCTGTTTTTCCCAGCCCCGTGGCAATCTGAAATGAAAGTGACGGAAACGTTGAGTACGGCCGAGGGTGGCGCTGGCTGTACGTTTAGGCCGAAAATTATTCAACTGCATGGGGAAAGTGTCAAAAATGTGAAATTTTGTGCTTATTATATTATAAAAACGGACTTTCAAATTTTTTTTTTGCTCCCGAATTAGGTTTTAAGGCTTTTAGACTGAAATTTTATCAAGTTGTTTTTTGTGATAAATGAGAAGAATGGAGAGAATTTTGCCGAACATTTTGCCTCGAGAATTTTGAAGATTTCAAGAGAATAAAAAAGTGTTCTTAAAATTCCTGGTAAAATTTAAATAATGCTTAATTTAGTAAATTAATTTTAAGGGAATATTTAAAAATGATTATCTCAAATTCCGACAAATAATGAAGAAAATTTTAAATCAAAACATTTCAATTCTGCACGCTTATAACATTTTATGAAAAATTCGGGTTAGTTTAAGAAATATTAAGACGTTTCGCAAAGATTTTATACAATTTAAAACAAAATGTCGATTTCATAAAATTGAAAAAAATGGATTTTTAAAAATTTCCAAGAAAAAATTTAGAATCTTTTTACGAATGACAGGTTTCAAGAGAATGAAAAACTTTTCTAGATAAAATTGAACAAGATTTCGAAATATTTCGAAAGATTTCCAAAATTGTCAGAAAAGTATGTAGAAGATTTGAAGGCAATTTTTTTCATTTTGCAGAATACAAATTTTTTTAATGAAAAATGCTACTCATTTTAACAGATACTGAGAAGTTCAGAAACAATTTCAAAAATAATTTAAACCTTGGAACGATTTCCAGAAATTTAAAACAAAATGCAGATTTTTGAAGATTTCGAAAAAAGATGCTTTTTAGTAATTTTGAAAGGTTTCAAGAGAATCACAGTTTTTTTAAAAAGATTTCAAAATATTTCCAAAATCGTCGAAAAAGAATCTGGAAGATTTTAAAGCCAAAATTTTGAATTTTGCAAGATAATAAAATTAATTTTTTTTTTCAAAAAATGATTTTTTACTTTGAAAAATTAATTTTAAAATAAAATTGAAAATTATTTCACAATATTACAAAACTTGAATCCGGAAGATTTTAAGGCAATTTTTTGCATTTTGCAGAATTTTGAAAAAATTTCAGAAAAAATCTAACACCTTTTAAACCATATTTAGAAATTTTGAACAATTTTCAAAATAATTTCAAGAAATTTAAAACAAAATGTAGATTTTTGAAGACTTTGAAAAAAGGAGCTTTTTAAGAGTTTTCAAAGGTTTCAAGAGAATAACGAAGTTATTTTAAGATTCCTGGCAAAATTTAAATGATTTTTTATTTTGATAAATTGATTTCAAGATAAAAATGAACAAGATTTCAAAATATTTTAAAAGATTTACGAAATTGCCGAAAAATAATCTGGAAGATCTTAAAGCAATTTTTTTTAATTTAATGAAAAATTCGATTCAGTTTAAAAGATATTTGAAAATTTTGAAAAAATTCATAAAATAATTCAAAACTATTAACGATTTCAAGAAATGTGGATTTTTGAAGATTTCGAAAAAAAAGCTTTTTAAGAGTTTTGAAAGGTTTCAAGAGAATAAAAAAGTGTTCTTTTAAAGATACTTGGGAATACTGAAATAAATTTTATTTTGAAGAATTTATTTTGAGCTGAAATTGAAAAACATCTTTAAACATTTCAAAAGATTTCCAAAACTTTCAGAAAAGTTTCTGGAAGATTTTAAGGCAATTTTTTCATTTTGCAGAATTTTGAAAAAAAAATTAGAAAAAATTCTACTTATTTGAAAAGATATTGAGAAGATTTGAAAAAATTTCAAAGATAATTTAAAACCTGGAAAGATTTCAAGAAATTTAAAACAAAAGGTAGATTTTTGAAGATTTTGGAAAAGAAGGTTTTTAAGAATTTTGAAAGATTTCAAGAGAATAAAAAAGTTATCTTAAGATTCCTGGGAAAATTTAAATGATATTTAATTTTGAAAAATTAATTTTAAGATCAAATTGAAAAAATTTGAAAATACTTCAAAAGGTTTCGAAAATTGTCGAAAAAGAATTTGGAAGATTTAAAAGCAATTTTTTTCATTTTTAACAGCATTTATAAAAATATTTCAACTTGAAACAATTTCAAGAAATTGAAGACAAAATGTAAATCTTTGAAGTTTCGAGAAAAAGAACATTTTAAGAGTTTCGAAAGGTTTCAAGAAAATAAAAAAGTTTTTCTTTAAAGATTCCTGAGAAAATTGAAATGATTTTTCTAAAAAGACCAAATAGATGTTTTTTTAACAAAATACATGAATTAATTTTAAGTAAAAAAATAATTTTCAACAAAAAAGATGAAATTTCAACAAAAATGCAATAGTTGATATTACAGTATGAAAAGATTTCAATTTTTGATATAAAACGGTTAATATTTCAAAAAAACATTTTTAAAATATTTTTTATTGAAAAAAAAGACGAATTTATTCAAAAATTTTAATTTTAATGTGAAAAAATATACATTTTCAACCACAAAAAAAGAACTTCTACAGAAAAATTGTTAAATTTGCAACTAAGATCAATTTTAAACCAAAGAGATGAATTTTTAAATGAAATGATGAATCTTCAAGAAAAAAAAAAGAATTTGTTAACAAGCAGTTCAACTTTTAACCAACAAGCTGAATTAAAAAATAATAATAATCATAATTATGCGCCAAGGAGAATAATTTTCTACCAAAAAAGACGAATTTTAACAAATTACATGAATTTTCAACAAAAAAAAAAGGTGTAATTTTCAACTAAAGTATAATAGTTGATATTTCAGTCGAAAAATATTTCAATTTTAAATAAAAAACAGTTAATATTTAAAACAATTTTTAAAAATATTTTATTAAAAAATAGACGAATTTATTGAAAAAGTTGAATTTTAATCTGGAGAAATATAAATAATTTATTTATTTTATTTTAATTCATATAAATAATTCATTTTTTCTACCAAAAAGAGACGAGTTTTCAACAAAATACATTAATTTTCAACCAAAAAGTTGAATTTGTAACTGAAAAAAATGAAACGACTTAATGTTCAATTACAAAAATTATAATAAATTCAATCAAAAAGATGGAATATAAACCAAAATGAATGTTCTACAAATTAATATGAATTGTCAATGAAATGCATAAAATTTAAACTAAATAGTTGAATTTTCAAATAAAAAATCAATGATTACCCAAAAATGTAATAGATAAATTTTCACTTAAAAAATGAATCCTCAAGCAAAGAAAAACAACGAATTTTCAACAAACTATCTAAATTTTCAGTATGAATTTCTAACCAAAACAAATAAATTTTTATCAAAGTACTTCAACTTTCAATTGAGTGGTTGATATTTCAAGCAAAAATATTTGCATTTAAAATTAAAAAAAAAAACAGTTGAATTTACCCAAAAAAAGACGAATTTCAGTTGAATTTTGAACTAAAAAAGGTCATATTTTAATCAAAAACGGCTAGTTTAAATTTTAATTAAAAAAAAAAAGAATTTTCAATGGAAAAAAAAAGATTTTTTAACAAAATAATTAAATTTTCAAATGAATACTAAAGTGTTTAACCATAAATAATAATTTTCTACCAAAGAAGAATTATTTATAAAATACAGTATTGTTTAAACTAAGCCAGAACAACTTTCTACCAACACTGGAAAAGGTAAATTTTCAGTTTAAAAAATTTATTATTCAATAAAAAAAGAACTCATTTCAAAATATAATTCTGAATCTTTTAGAATTTTTTTTTTGTAATAAAGTAGTTCAAATTTGTTTTAACAAAGTCTCCACGAAAAATGATTTATTTTCTATCAATAAAAATGAGTTGGTCTAAACAGTCATAAATTTCAAAATGTCTTGCAAGATAGTATACGTAAAATTTTTACATTGTGATTTGAAATCTTTTGATTTAAATTACAAATGTGTGAATTTCAATTAAAATTTTTGTAATTTTAATTTAGAATTTTTTAATTTCAATTCAAAAATTTAAATATTTAATTTTAAATTATTATATTTCATTTAAAAAAGATTCTACCTTAAAAATGTTACAGAATTAGGATTCTAGTCTTTGAATATTAATTATTGGGGAACAATTTAAGAATTTTGAATATAAAGTTTTGCAGCCACACTGATGCAATATTTTTCTTGTTTGCAATTTATTAACAGTTTTGTTAAAAAATGAATTTTTTGTTGTGTTGCAAATTCGTCTTTTTTTTACATTCACATCCAGAGAAGGTGTTAGATTTGTGCAAAATTTGACCCCCCCGGTTTTTGTCAAATGTCCACGTTTTGAGACACCCTGAATCCAAAAAACAGGTTTTTACGAATGTGTCTGTATGTCTGTCTGTCTGTATGTATGTATGTATGTCTGTGAGCACGATAACTTTCGAAAGAATTGACCTATCAGATTGACCTTTGGCATACTCTTTTAGTCTCGTAAACAAAAGATCAAGTTTGTTAGCCAGCCATTTTGGATGAAAATTCAAAAAGTTAGCGCATTTTGAAAAATTTTTAGGCCATTTTTTTCACAATTTGGAAACTATATGTGCGTCTGTTCATAGTAATAAAAAATTCAAACAATTTATTCTCATGACATTTTTCGATAAAATGAAAATTTTCAGACTTACAGCATTTTCAAAATCCTAATAAAATTTAACTATTAAATTTTTTTTTTCAAAGCGATATCAAAAGAAAAATCCATTGCAAAATACATTGTTGAAATAATTTTTTTTTGTAAGTTAAATATTTTCTGTCAAAAAGAAATTTACTGTTATTTCCCGGTCCATTATCCACACTACAAAGATTTTGTGAATCGAATTTATAGTGGGAAGATTTCTAGTTTATACACGAAATACTCTAAATTGCTTCGCGATTGAAATTGTGGGACCTGTTGGACAATCCGCGTTTTCTTCTGGGTTCAATGCTTTCAAAGCGCAGCTATCTATGTTAATTTTTGCCCGCGTTCCCCTCGGAGTATCATGCGAATATGTTTCGCGAAAAATCTGTTGATTTTACTTATGAATTTTGTCAAATATCGCAAAGAAGTCACCATTGGGGGTTAATATTACAATTTGTTCTTAGATTGGCATAGAAAATAGGAAATTATTTTTGCCTCTAATTACAATTTGTTTAGCAGAAGAAAAAGTATATCTTTGAAGTTCGAATAACCGGGACGGATTTTTGTACGGAATAAGACGAAAAAATCTCAGTTCTTCAGGTTTAAATCCAAGCATGCGAGAACCAGGATACCTGGCAGAAGAAGACCTGGAGCTGACGCGGAGAGGAGGCTCGGCAGGTCGAGGAGACCGGGTAGAAGAATAAGGTCTGGCAGAGGGAAGAGAGCATCCAGGAGAATATCTGTCAGGAGAGAAAGCGGAAGGTCCGCGACGAGAAACACAAGCAATAGGGGCGCCATTAGGCAAACACTAGAACCGTGAACCTAATTCTGCAACAAGAAACAGAGGATTACGTTTTTCTTAAACTACGCATTCGTATGTTGGTATATCATTAGTTGTGAATGTGGTTCTAATTGTCCATGTAGATTGGCTTGTCATAAAGAAAAACTTGCGGTTATGTTACCTAGAAAAAAACTAACGTGGCATTTCCCGTTGGAAACCACATGGGACTTTTCGCGGATTGATGAATTCGACGCTCGGTTATGCCTAAAATTCCACGTGGAGTACCACGTTAATGAAGAAAGCTTCGTGGATAGTTCACGTGGATTCCTACGTGGACTTTCTTGTAGATTTCTACGTGAAGCTTGTCGTAGAAATTTAATAGAAAGCACCTTTAGACTTAAATTTTACCTTTTCTATTTTTGGTGGAAAATTTACGTATTCTGTTTAGCAGTTCGACTTTGATCATTTTTACGGCAGCCGAGATAGCGTCCACCGCTTCAGATGCTCAAAGATATCAAGATGGACTGAGGTTTATATGATTAAAAATAAATATGAGTTTTTCGAGCAGTTTGAAATATCCAAGGAAATGGCTCTAAAAGCACAGACTCCTCATAAAATTTTGACGCAAAAATTACAATTGTGATCTACTTCAAAATATTCAGTACAACAGTCTATGTTTGAGGAAAAGACATTAAAAAAGAAAAACTTGACTGCCGGTCTTCACCATGTGCTATAAAGGTTAATATGCCAACATTTTTGCCAACGAGGAGGAAACAGGCAAGGGATTACCATCGCCCAAAAATTTCGAACACATCTTTGATTCACTAGTCGAATGTGGCGAAGTGGAGGATTTTCCATGCTCATTAGCAAAAAAGAATTGAACCGTCATGGGAGTCACACAAGCAACGTACAGTTGCATTTTCAAGTACTGAGGTAGAATACATAGCCTTATCGGAATCGACAAAAAAAGCCAAGCATCTCCAGGGTAATTTATATCAAATGAGTGAATCTCAAGAACGCACACGTATTTACGATTAAAACCAAAGTGCCAAAAAATTTATTTAGAGTCGTGCTAATCACTTCAGGACTCAGTGAAATGTATGTCAACCGATGTCATGCCAGCAAACCTACTAACCTAAGGACTTATCTCACCCAAGGTTATCAACTGTTTCAGAGCACTGGGATCAATTCCCAATTGTTTCCCGGTGTCATCGGGACAATTTATTTTGATAGGAAATGTTGGTATTGACAAAATGACTTATTAACATAAAGTGCAGGAGCACCTACGAAAATAATTACGGCACTGTATAATTATATTTTACTGCGCACTTTTGCTAGAGCATACGAGTCGCTTATGTTATACTGTGGAGGAAATTCCGATTTATATTTCACTGTCCCTTGTATTTATTAGTATATTAGGTATTTGTTGAAATGTACATAAAAGCCAAAGAAAATATAAAAGATCATTTAAAATTCGACTACGATTTGAAAAAGTATAAAATAATATTTGTTTGATTTCTATTATCTATTTAAAAGTCTGAAAACATTAGAAATAGAATAGTTTAGATAAGAAAATAGTATATTGTGCTACAAGTTGAAAAAGCGAGAGATTTAAAACGAGTGTGAAGTTAGCCACCCGAGCGGAGCTTCCAATGCTCATTTTTGGCCTTTTTGTTTCTTTTCATGTGATTCCACTTCCATATTTTCCAAACTCTGATACATTAATTTTTATATTTACGCGAGATGTCAAATTTTAAATTTTATCGAGAATCTTATCCGATCTTGCTCGGTTTCCGAGATTCTCGACCAAAATCACGAGATACGGCACAACTTTACACACAATTTTGCACAATTATACACGTAAAGTTTCAAATTTTTACAAAAATGACTTAAAAACTAGACTTTAATGGTAAAAGCTTGCAAGTTTTAGCGAAATTTAAAATTCTTTTATTTAAATCGAGTAAAATTACAAAAGCCTCTCGAATCTACAGTTACAGTTTTTAATAACAAAAAAAAAATTACTTCAAAACTAGACCTCAATGCCCAAAATTGCAAATTCTAGTGAAAGTTAAAATTTATGATTTAAATCTAGTAAAATTACAAAAGCCTTTAAATGATACACTTGAAGTTTCAATTTTTTACAAAAAGGACTTTAGAACTAGACCTTAATCGTAAAAAATGGCAAATTCCAGAAAAGTTAGAACTTTTTTTTTAATCCAGTAAATTACAAAAGCCTCCACATTGTACACTTAGTTTCAAGTTATTACAAAAATGACTTCGAAACTAGATCTTCATTATAAAAAGTTGTAAACTCTAGCAAAAGTTAACATTTTTGTATTTAAATTCAGTAAAATTACAAAAGCCTCTAAATTATACAGTTACAATTTCAAATTCTTACAAAAATCACTTCAAACCTAGACTTCAATGGTAAAAACCTGCAAATTTTAGTGAAAATTTTTTATTTAAATTCAGTAAAGTTACAAAAACTTATAGATTCAAATTTTTACAAATTTTTACTTCAAAACTAGACCTCAGTTATAAAAAATTGCAAATTTCAGTGAAAATTAAAATGCTTTAATCTAAATCGAGTAAAATTACAAAAGCCTCTCGAATCTACAGTTACAGTTTTTAATTAAAAAAAAAATGACTACAAAACCAGACCTCAATACTAAAAATTGCAAATTCTAGCGAAAGTTAAAATTTATGATTTAAATCTAGTAAAATTATAAAAGCCTCTAAATGATGCACTTGAAGTTTCAATTTTTTACAAAAAGGATTTTAAAACTAGACCTTAATCATAAAAAATTGCAAATTCCAGCAAAAGTTAAAATTTTGTAATGTAAACCCAGTAAAATGGCAAAAGTCTTTAAATTATACAACTACAATGTTTACAAAAATTCCTTGAAAAGTAGACTTCTATTATAAAAAAGTTGCAAACACTAGCGAAGGTTAAATTTTTTTAATCCAGTAAAATTACAAAAGCCTCCCTATCATACACTTAAAGTTTCAGATTTAAAAAAAATGACTTCGAAACTAGATCTTCATTATAAAAAATTGTAAATTCTAGCGAAAGTTGACATTTCTTTACTTATATTCAGTAAAATTACAAAAGCCTCTAAGTCTAAATTATACACTTAAAGTTACAAAATTTTGCAAAAAATACTTCAAAACTATACCTTCATTTAAAAAAATGGTAAATTCTAGTGAAAATTCAAATTTTTATTTAAATTCATTGAACTTACAAAAGCTTGTAAATTATACAATTGAAATTTCAAATTTTTACAAAAATTACCTCAAAACTAGAACTTAATTTTTTAAAATTGCAAATTCTAGTGGAAATTCAAATTCTTTATTTAAATTCATTGAAATTAAAAAAACTTATAGATTCAAATTTTTACTTCAAAACTAGACCTCAGTCATAAAAAATGGCAAATTTCAGCGAAAATTAAAATTGCTTAATCTAAATCGAGTAAAATTACAAAAGCCTCTCGAATCTACAGTTATAGTTTTTAATTTTTACAAATTTTTACTTCAAAACTAGACCTCAGTTACAAAAAATTGCAAATTCCAGCGAAAATTAAAATTGTTTAATCTAAATCGAGTAAAATTATAAAAGCCTCCCGAATCTAGTTACAGTTTTTAATTTAAAAAAAATGACTGCAAAACTAGACCTCAATGCTGAAAATTGCAAATTCTAGCGAAAGTTAAAATTTATTATTTAAATCTGGTGAAATTACAAAAGCCTCTAAATTATACACTTGAAGTTTCAATTTTTTTCAAAAAGGACTTTAAAACTAGACCTTAATCATAAAAAGTTGAAAATTTCAGCAAAAATTAAAATTTTGTAATCTAAACCCAGTAAAATTTCAAAAGTCTTTAAACTATATAATTACAGTTTGAAATGTTTCAAATATGACCTGAAAAGTAGACTTCTATTATAAAAAAGTTGCAAACACTAGTGAAGGTTATTTTTTTTTATGTACCTGAAGTTCCGAACGTTCAAATGAACGAAATATTTTTCCCCATTTCTATTTCACCCATAAATATTGCCCCTACGTCAACAACTGAAGCTACGGGGAAATTTGCTCCGACCCACCCTCCCCTAAATGTTACTCAGATTTTATAAAATGAGGGACAAATGGGCAAAAGGCAAAATGGGCATAAAATGTCTTTTTGCTTGAAATTTCAATTAATTGTATAAAAATTGTTTGTTTTCTTTAAAAATGCATCTTTTTGCGTAGAAATTAAATTTTTTGTGGGTAAAAATGTAACGGTTCAGTTGAAAATTAATCTGTTTCGGTTGAAAATTAATTTTTTTTGGCTTTGAATTTAATAATATGGTAGAATAATTTAATAATTAATCAATTAATTGATAAACTAATAAATTTATAATTGATTAATTAATAATTAACTTATAATTTTAAAATATGGTTATAATTTTTTAACTCAAAAGTTAACTATTCCATTTTTGGGTCAGAATTTATTTTGTTGTTGTTGAAAATTCAATTATTTGGTTGAAAATTCAATTATTTGGTTGAAAATTATTTTATTTGGTTGAAATTTCGTCTTTTTTGTAGAATTCGAATCCTTTTGGTCGTAAATTTATCTATTTGGTGGAAAATTTATTTATTTATTTGCAAATTCGTCTTTTTTGGCAGAAAGTCAAATTTTTTTGTTACAAATGCAAATATTTCGTTGAATATTAATCTGTTTTAGTTGAGAATTTAAGTATTTTGTTAACAACTCATCTTTTTTGTTTAAATTTAATTCTTTTACTTCAAATTAAAATCTCTTTCTATCCAAATATTAATTATTATATTTTTTGTTGAAATTTCATCTTTTTGGATTGAAATTTCAATCCCTTCATTGAAAGTTAAACCACTTCTTTAAAATATCATTTTTTTGGTTAATGATTTGTAAGCTTAACAGAAAATTCATCTTTGTGGTTGAAAATTCATTTTTCTAGTTGAAAATTAACTTTTTTACCTGACAATTTAACTATTTCGTTAATAATTAACTTTTGTGTTGAAACTTCATATTTTCGGGTTGAAAATTCAACAAGTTGGTAGCAAATTCAACTGTTCTTTAAAAAAATCGTTTATTTTTTTTTTATTCAAAATTAATTTTTTCAAATGTATATTTGAATATTCCATTTTTGTTTAAGAATTCTTCTTTTTTGATTAAAGATTCAACTATTTGTTTGAAGATTTATGCAATGGGTTGAAAATTGGTCTTTTTCGTAAAAAATTAATCTTCTTGGTTGAAAATTCAACTATTTGGTCAGAAATTTATGTATTTTGTTGAAAATTCGTATTTTTTTCTTTCTTGACTGAAAAATCTTTTTTGGGTAAACATTCAAGTATTTTGTTGAAAATTGGTCTTTTTTGGTTCAATTCAACTACTCTTGATTCAAAATGAAAACTATTTTCTTGGTTTATATATTGATATATTTATATTTTATATATTGTTATATGATATATTATATGATTATTATATATTATAATATATTATATGTTATATGATATATTTATATATTGTTTATATATATTATATATATTTATATATTTCTTATTGAGAATTCATCTTTTTTGGATAAAAATTCAACTACTTACTTGAACACGAAAAAAATTCATTCAGAAAAATGTACTTAATAATGGGGGAGGGGGTCACAATATGATAAAAAGCTTTAGGTAAATTATGTACAGCATCTGAGCCTACAACGTTAAACTATACGAAAAGTTATCAGTTAAATTTTCCGAATTTTGATCAAATCTACACAACAAAAATTTTGCATGAGAATGCTCTACATAAAACAATTTTATAAAAAATATTTTTCAAACTCTATGCACGTACAATTACAATAGATACATGTTTTGTTGAATCCTACATAATGAAATCCTATTATCTAAATCTTAATTATTGACATTACACAGATTACTGGTCGAATTCTACTTATTCAATTAAAGAAAAGTGAACTGCTAAAGATAAGTAGAAATGTACTAATTCGATTAGTCAAAATATTTAATAATTTGTTATTGGAAAACTATACTAATTACTCAGTGAAAACATATGTTGTTTTCAAACAAAAATGCATATGTTTTCATTGAGTAATTAGTATAGATTTCCAATAACGAATTATTAAATATTTTGACTAATCGAATTAGTACATTTCTACTTATCTTTAGCAGTTCACTTTTCTTTGATTGAATAAGTAGAATTCGACCAGTAATCGGTGAAATTTCAATAATTAAGATTTAGAGAATAGGATTTCATTATGTAGGATTAAACAAAACATGTATCTATTGTAATTGTACGTGCAAAGAGTTTGAAAAATATTTTTTATAAATATAAAAATAATAGTATATAAATTATAAGCGGAGCGCTTCCCCAACCGCTGCTTGATCAAGCTGCAGCCGAAGATGAGGAAGCGACAATAATACCAACCGCGGAATCCCTCTATTATATATGGAACCCACGCCAAATATGCCTCTACAGTTTCAAAAATTCTGTAAAAAGACAATATTTTGAAAAGTCGAAATGTTTTCGTTAATAGAGGCAGCAGTTAATGTCAGAAGTAATCAAAAAAAGTTTCATTCCTCTTCCGCATGTGGAACTCACTACAAATCAAACTCTCATGTTTAGGGGTTGATTTCTTATACCAGAAATACTACTGAATTTGGATTTCTCAATTTCAAATCTTTTCCAGGGTATTTCAAACATAAATTTGAAAAAATAAAATAAAAAACTTTATCATGACGGATTCATTCCAGAAAAAACATCATTTTTGAAGAATGAACTCATAAAATGAGACTAGCTAAACTCTGGTTTGATTTTCGATGCCATTCACGTTTAAATATTGTTAAATGTGGAAATCGTAATTTTAATATTTGTATGTGTGCCAACTTTCTTCACGTATATGGAAATCTTATCAGTCTCCACGGATGTTTACAACCTTTTATTTGCTGATCCATAGGAGATAAGTCTTGTCTAATAGGCGCTTGTTATTCAAATATTGTTAGTCAAATACTGTTATAATTTCAACTAGTAATATTCTTTAAATCTTCAATTAAATACTGCTCATATTTGAGAAACTTACACGTACCATTGACAATTTAGAAAGTGTTGATTTTAAACGTCTAGAAATTATGTAATATTACGAAATCAGAATTGATTATGTGCAAACACTATTAATTAAAATTTGTTTAAGGACTAAAAACATTACGTATCTATTTTTAATTAGCCATTTCTAAATTAAACCCTGAGGGACGAAACAGTTGAGAACTAGAAGCTCTTAAAGTTCTTAAATTTTTAAATAAAGAACATTTTTTGGTTTAATATTTATCTCAAAGAAAAGCTTAGGCTTATTCATTTAAGAAACTTAAGAATGTTTTAGGTGAACTGTCAAGTTCAAAACTACTTAATCTTGAACTTGATTTATAAAATTGACAACAAAATCCATATTGATTATTGCAACTTTTAGAAGAGAGATCCAAGCATAAATAATAATAAAATAGTTGAGATCATAATTGTTTATTTAAATCTAGTTATTTGCGTATTTATGTTTTTTCTTGCGCTTCAGGTAAAACAAGTAATTTGCATTTAATTTTAATTTACAAAAGCTCATTCTATTCTTTGAATGGTTCTTATCAATTCTAGTCGTCACTTTTAATGAGCTTTGTGAAAAGAAAATGAAATGAAAATCAGGACTTTTTTTCAAAAGCGGAAGAAAAAACACAAAGATGATAATAAGTAAACTCAAATAAACAGTTATGACCACAACTATTTTTTTTAAATTTACGTTTGGTTTTCTACTTTAAAATGTTTGCAATATTCAATGGACCTTTTTTTGATAATTTTATAAATCGAGTTACAGAATAAATAATTATAAACTTGAATTAATGAAATCCTATCTTAACTTCAGAATTAATAAATAATATTTTGTATAGGAAATAAAATATTTGGATTTTTGTAAAAAAAATACCAATTTCCGACAAAAATACAAAATAATGTAAAAAATACAAAAAGATTATGAATCGTCTTTGAAATCTAACTTTTTTATTAAAAATACAAATTTCCGACGAATCACTAACATAATCCAAAATTGTTCAAGCTAAGAAATTTTATTATTTTAAACAAAAATCATTGGTTGAATTTTGAACGACCAAAACTTAAATCAATTTTTTAACGAAACAGATAAATTTTTAGTTTAAAAAATGAGTTTTCAACTAACAAAAGAAAAGATTTTGCAACAAAATAATTAAATTTTCAACTATGTAAAGAGGTGGATCTTCAGCAACAAAATTAATTTTTAATAAAGTCGTTCAACTTTCAACCAAGTAGATGAAAAAGCTAATAGTTGAAATTTTAACTACAACAATTGATTGTTAACCAAAATAGTTATATTTAACCAAAAAAGAAGAATTGTACACAAAATTCTACAGAAAAAAAATGTCAAATCCTGAACCACAAAAATTACTGTTCAAAATAGTAGTAATAATTTTGAAAAAAATTATAATTTGAAACAAAATAGTGACATTTTCAACCAAAGAGATGATTTTTTAATTAAAATTCTGAATCTTCAACCAAAAATTGAATTTTCAACAAAAAATTTCATCTTTCAACCAAGTGGTTAAAGGTTCAATAAAAAAAGATGACATTTCTACAAAACCTTTGAATTTTCAACCCAGGAATATGAATTTTCAACAATATAGTTTGATTTTCTAAAAATTTGTTGAATTTTCCATCCAAAAAAAGGAAACTTCTGCAATACAGCTGAATTTACAACACGAAAATTTTAATTTCCAACAAACAAGTTTAAAAATTAAAATTATAAAATTATATATAATATATATAATATTATATATTGTATATTATATATTATATATTATTAGACTTACCAATACTTCTTTTTCATGAGGGAATCATGAAATCTGGAGTAATGAGGTAATCCAGAGTAATTCTGTATATAGAGGTAATTCAGAGTAATTCTCCATATAGAGGTAATTCATGGTAATTTCTGTAGTTCCTCCTCCTCGTAAAAGTTTAATCTTGAAAACTACAATCTTTCAGTTATTTTCAATCATCGATCGGCACAAATGAATTTGCTCAAGGCATTGTTTATATATCTAATATAGTTGGAAATTGCAAATAGATTTCGTCAGATCGGGAGCTTGGGGTAAAAAAATGATTGGAAGGAGAAAAAAAAGACAAAGGCTTGCAAAACCTCGACGGCTGCTACCGCTGACTCAGAGCTGATAATAATGTGTGTATGTATTGTACACACATATATGCTGTATATTGTATACCATATGAGATTAGTAACGGTGCAAAAATTGCCAACTGACGAGATTAATGTTACAGAGGTGCAAAAGGTACATTTCGTTCGGTACCCATATTCATATACCTACATATGTGTACCTATACCGACCTAAAAAAATATGGGTGTCATGCCGATGACCCTTTTCGAAGCCAGACAAGGTCAAGTTTTCGCAAGAATAAGAAAAAGAAAATCTTTCTGAGGTCTAGACCCATCCAGAATCGCTAACCTGCGTCACTTTGCGATCCCGATCTTGGCACTTTTTAGCTGCCTCGGCGAGGGTTACACAGATTCTTCAGTTTCACGCACCATTTCACGACAAAACGATGATAGAAACACGTTCAGGCCATTCTACGATATAATCAGAAAGGAATCTTACCACTAGGTGATCAGTAAAATATAAACAAAAATTTCCGGGCAATACCGGTTTGACAAAATTCCGATCAACAATTTACCTGGATGGAAAAATTTTCACAAAAAATGCACAAAAGTGCGCGGTCTCCTCTCATGTATTGGTGCATCACTGTCAATTGTAAATTTTCAAGTATTACAATTGAAAATTCTGTAACTTTTGTGACTTAAATTTTAAACTCTTTCAATTTGGATGACACAGAATTGAAAAAAACTTGACTTTTGATCTTCAAAATCTTTAAAAATGAAACTAAATTGTCAATCTTCAAAACTAAGCTGTACAAAAAAAAAATCTTTAAAATCTCATCATTTTGATAAATTTTTTGATAAGTTTTTACCGAAAAAGGATGATTTTTCCACAAAATAGTTAAATTTCCAATCAATAAGTAGAATTTTCAACTAAAATGAATCTTCTCCCAAAAAACGACTTTTTAACAAAATTGTTAAATTTTCCAAAAAGCAGATTAAATTTTAACCAAAAGAGATGAATTCTCAACAAAAACTTTTAATCAAAAGCACTTTAATTCAGCTAGAAAACAACATTTTCAACCAAATAGTTGAACCTCCAACCAAAAACATGAATTTTCAAATGAAAAAGATAATTTTCAATTAAAAACAGAAGTGTCAAGTTTTCAGTGAAAATAATTCATTTTTAATTAAAAAAAAAACAATATACAAAATATGAATGCTTCAACCAAGTAGTTAAATTTTTAATTAAAAGAGATAAATTTCTAACCCAATAGTTACATTTTCAACAACAAAAAATTCAACCAAAAACTGAATAATTAAATTTTTTATTTAAAAAATGTTTTCACCGAAAAAAGGAATTTTTAACAAAATAGTTCATTTTTCGACCAAAAAGATTATTTTTTCACCAAATAAGACAAATTTTTAACAAAATACATGAATTTTTAACGTACTAGTTAAATTATTAACTAAAAAACATTAATTTACACTCAAAAGTAGAATAATTAAATGTTCAGTCAAAGAAAATAATTTTCTACAAAAAAAAACGAATATTCAACCAAAAAGATAACTAACAAAGATAAATTTAATGAAAATTTTCACTTAAAAAATTAATTTTTCTCCAAAAAAAAAACTAATTTTCGACAATAAAATTAAATTTTTTACAAAGCAGAATAACTTCACCAAATTGTTGAATTTTTAACCAAAGAAGATTAATTTTTAAACGAAATACATGAATTATTACAATTGAAAATTCTGTAATTTTTATCACTGATATTTTAAATTTCTTCAATTTGGATGATTTAGAACTGAAAAAACTTGACTTTTGATCTTCAAAATCATCCAAATTTAAGAATGTTTATTTAAACATTTTTAAAAATTAAATTAAATTTTCAATCTTCAAAACTGAACTATACAAAAAATATATTTAAAATTTCATTATTTTAAATGATATCACTAAAAAATTAAGAATCTTAAAAATTCAACTACGTATTCCAAAAACTGTAGAATTTAAAAATTGCAAATAGGTAAAATTGAACATATTTCAATTATAAATAGTTAAGGCATCTTTTATACCAAATTCTTATCACTATCATTACGACCTAACGACCCCATTAATTTAGCTTTCAATTTGGAGAGTTTTGATTAGAAATTTTTAATTTCAAAGATTTTCAGCGCTTTTAATTAGAAATTATACAATTCCAATTGCTTTGAAATTCAAATAATCGAAATTTCTAATATGAAGATATCCTATTTTCTCCGTTTCGAAATTGTCCTATTTTTGAAATTGCAATCTGAAATCATTTACTTTCGAGATACTTCAATTGAAAATAAAGTTTTTTAAGGGTCAATGTAAAAAGTCAATTATAATAGGTACTTGATACAAAAGTGTAAAAAAGATTAATTCTTCTACATCTCGTTCATAATTGTCGCATCTATTTTTTTATATTTGAAACGCCTTCAATTCAAAATTGTTATTTATAATTGATTATTTCTTTGAAAATTTTCGAAACCTAATATTTTAAAATTTGTTTTATAATGGATGTTTAAATGGTTTATAATCAAATCTTAGGAATTATGCAAATTAAACAGTCTTTAATTTACTGTGAATACTTGTTAAATATGGTAGAAATGAACAATTTGTTGTTTTTGTGTGTAAATATTTTATAATGTAAGTGACAATCAATACGCTTGAAAACGTTATTTCAGAACCATTTTTGAGGAAACAAAACTACCAATGAAAACAAATAATATGTACATCAGTCCATTAATACCAGAAAAAATAATTTCAAATTGATACTGAAAATTTTCTAAATTTCTTTACTATTTGAATCTGATATCAAACTGGATATTAGTTTGGTTTTAATAATAGTGTTTTGAGTCGATCAATATTTACTTATAAAAGGTTTGTTATTTTTGCTGATTAATGGTTAAAAGAAATTTAACTAGTAGTTAGCGAAACTACCACACTTCTTATTGTTAATACTACCCTAGTCGACCAAAAGAAATACCTATTACTACACTCCAAATTCGACGCAAAATACACTGGAATTTGGAATAATGATTCAAAGTTGACAAAAACATGAAAAGTTATTGAAAAAGAGTATGTAGTCCAAAATTTTAGTGCTTCGCACTGTTAACCCCAGTTATAGGCACCCTCTGTCACCAGTCATTGGCACTACACTCACATAATCTCTCAAAATTTCTGTAATTGCGTTAAAACATTGACGAAAAACAAATTGTGCATCCGAAAATAATAAATAATTTTTTTCTCAGTATTTCGAAATTTATTTTTTTATCAATTTTATTTTTGGACAAGATAATATCTTTGACAACAGTTATAAAGCTTAGCTATGTCACATATTTTCTTCGCCGCATACGTTTTTCTTCTGTCCGAGATACTCTTTGATGGGCATACATATGCCAATAAATAAAATAAAACACATAAATGCTACTAATTTTCTCATTTTCGGCTTCAAACTAGCAAAATCAAGAAACAAATTCAAACATGGATATATATATATAAGTCCAAATAAATCGCCCACTGATTGAATAAAAACTTTTGCTATTTATAATAACATAAATTCCTGCGTAATATTAAAACATTATACGACAATATTATGAACATAATATTGATGAAGATATTACAATTTTATTTATAATTCAAATAAAACCAATATCTTTCTTTACCTAAAAGCCCAAAAAGAATAAAATATGATATGAACAAAACTTTGGAGGTTACGATCACCGGTATATAAATGACAACTTCATTTATTATAATTTTAGCTACTTTTACGCCTACATGTCATGTCTACGCGAAATCTTGGGATTACCTTACTTTACTTTTTTCTAACGAGGCAGAGGTGCCAATGAATGAAACCATTCCAGAATTCCATGGACTGGTAATTGACACTGGGGTGCAAACGAAGCTGAAATTCAAACCAAAGATCCTTTTGACAGGATAAGCAAACAACTGCAGAGATGCGCCTTCCACATGTTTGACACGACTAAGAGCGGCTTCATCGACACTGTGATGATATCTACCATCCTAAACACCATGGGTCAATCATTCGACGATTCAGAGCTAAATGCTATGATTGCAGAAAATAACCATGGTCGAACAGGAAAGGTCAATTTGGATGGGGTCTGCAGGTTTTCTGGTTGATTCTTTGAGGAAGAAGATGCAGAAGTGATGCAAGAAGAACAAAAAGAAAATTTAGGCTTCTTCGAAGGAAATTTTAGCTGCCTTGGACGACAAGGTTAAGAACTCTGACGTTGATGAAATCATCGCTGACATCAAGTCTGATGGTTCTGATACTGTGGACTTTTATGGTTAGTATTTTTTTCATATGTATACAAAATTTGTTTCAGATTTAATATTTCTCATATATAGTTAAAAGTTTGTCATAAGGACAACCGCAGGATTTTGCCGGGAGCAGGTGCTAATCTTAAAAATTGCACCCGAAGCTCATGCTAATCGCCTTAGTGTACCCATTCGCCGCCTCCACAAGGATTTTAAGGTCCTCTTGCAAAAAAGCAAAGAGTTTAAGGTCATTTATGTAATGAAGGTGGTTGACCTTATATTCTCTTCTGTTCGTCGGGCCACATAGGTATCCAGAGATTTTACCTTCGAGCACAATATATAGAGGCAAGAGGGAGGTATAGACAAGTATCGGACTTCGAGAGACTTCTTGAAATAACATCCTCTTATATGTAATATAGCTTGTAAACACTTGTCTTTTGTCAGATGTTATGACAAATCCTGTCCGCCACAAGAGCATAAGCTCTTCTAAAACGATGTTCTTGCGTTTTTCAAAGTTTACTGCCTGGTCCTCGACTCGGTCCTATTGCCACTCCCAACTGAACCATAGCCTTCATCGAAGAGAGGCCTATTGTGGGTGGCACGGCGTGATACTGGTGACGTAACTGCATAATTCGTTGCATTGGTGGTTAGTTATTATTTTATATTGTAATTTATTTTATTTATTCATTATACCATACATACATATATATCTATCCATGTATTTATTTGTTTATTTATTTGTTAGAAGTTTGTCATGAGGACAACCGCGGAATTTGGCCGGGAGCGGGTGCTATTCTGAAAAACTGCCACCGCTCTCAGCGAAATCGCGGTAAGATTTCAGCCTTAACCACGTCTTACAAATGTGAGATAGGTAGTTATTGTCCATGCCAAATTCAATGAAATGATCCGCCAAAAGTCTCTTGTACCCTGAGGACACGAAGCTATCCAAGGACGGACGTCCTCTGCATTTTCCCCGCAAGTCCCTTAACGTTTTCTTGACGCGCAGAGATGCTTTTTAGGCTATTGACCATTGAAAGCTTGGCACCTCCAAGAGCGCTGATGATCGGGATGATCAGCTCAACACAATATTTTCGTTATAACCGTTGCAGCTTTTTTATATAATCTTCATACCTCTCTTTCTTTTCATATTCCTTGGCTATAATGTTTTTGTCAGCTGGTGCCGAAAATTCGAATAGGGTATTTGCATCATGAAGTCAGACTATTTCCATATCATAATGTAGTATAGGATTTCATTTGTGCCAAAGAATCGAGGATTTTGTATGTCAGATGAACAGCGTTAAAGGGGTGCGAAATGTTAACGCAGCACGTTTGTCGATTTTTTTTTTAATTTCAAGGTGAAAAATATAAATGTGAATTTCATGAAGATCAACGGTGCTTTGCTCCTCTAATTGTGTATGCCTAAAAAATGATGGAAAATATACGTTTCTCTGGTTCGAAGGAGAGCAAGTCCAGCGATGCGTCGAGGACATAATTATCCAGCCAGAAAAATCAACTGACGACATTACCGATGATACCGTTAGCATTGAAGAAAACGAGAGTGACAGCGACAGTAGTAAGGCTCTTTCTAAAGATAATCCCATAAACGAATAAATTTACTTTACTTTTTTTCACAGATGAAAACCTATAATACATTATGAGACAGAAACCGTTTGATTTTTTAATGCAAATACCCTATTTTCTATTGTTACGTGTTCTACACTTGGAATGACAACAAAATAATTCAACAAAGGATAACAAGTCATCAGGGGTGTGCGATGCAGCGCAGCCTTGAATAGCAGACAGGTGGTATAAAACAATATATTTGTGAAGGCAGGCACCTAAAATGAGGTTTAGAACCCTTTTTTCTGGTTTATGTTGAATTTTGGTGTGGATCAGAATGAACACACTTCACTGTCTACGGCGCAGAGCGCAAGAGCGCGCACCTTTAATGAGGCTGACAGGCACTTATTGTAACGCCTTTGACGAGGTAGGCACTCGTCAATGAATTTCTATTGGTTTAAACCGAATTATAATTTTTTTTTGTGCGGGTGACGATAAGGCGAGTTATGCACTTTTTTCACTGGTTTTGGAATAACAGGCGGTATTTTGCAACCAATTTCGAGTAGCAGGCACTCAAATTTTTATTGAGTAATGTTTTTAGCATCTGTGTGCGAAATTTCATCCGGATCGCGATGAGCACAGTTATCGTTTTCAAAATACAACCTTGACAGTTTTTTATAAACAAAAGCAACCGATATGAACAAACAGGCACGCGATTTCGTATTCTAACATACATCAACAGGCCTATTTTTGTAATTTTTCCAGATGGGATAAAATCAGCCCGGCCTGAGTGTCGCTGGCTGTCGGCCTACGAGTGGGCCATTCACCACTAAACACGTGTTAATTTATCTATAGATTGCTCGTTCTGATTTTAGGAGCCAACTGCTGACTCCACACTTTCTTAGAACTTCTCAGAGTTGAATTCTATTTACCTTATCAAAGGCTTTTTCTAGATCAACAAATGCACAAAAACTTTTTTCTTTACTTTCGGACAGATATATGAACAAAATCATGATCTTTGAGATGCTGTCTTGCTTTTTCATTCATAATTAAACCGACCCCTTGACTACCATGTGATTTGCTACCTACTCCTGACCAGATTTCAAAACCACCTTTCAGTACCCCATTTTCTATGTTTCCACACTCGCGACCCTTTTTCTTCGTTTCAGGTACGCATAAAATATCTAGTTTTCTTACGTGCATATTTTCTCGTTGTTCTCTTATCTTAATGTCATTCACTCCTCTAGCATTCCAAACACCCAGTCTCCATTCATCGCCTCAAACTCGACCTTTAAGTTTACCGTGTGTATGCATTTCGTCAATAAAAGTTTCAGTCTATTCCGAGGCTATTTTATTGTTTGTATTATTCATGGAAGTGACAGTCAGAAAAGGATTTATCAACCTTTTACGAATGCTATATGAAAAATATTGATAAAAGATACATTTTGTGATGTTGACAATGTATAAATGGCACTTTATACTTTATCTTCTTGAAATTCGTATGTCACTGACAGAGCGTCTATTACTCGGCTCGGTCATGCCACCTAAGATTAGTTTTGCATCATGAACCTCATTTGATTGAAAATTAAAATTATTTGTTGAAAATTCGTCTCATTTGCTTGAAAACACAACTCGCACAAAATGCAACTATTCGGTTGAAAATTATTATTTTTCTTTTTTTGGATCAAAATTCAGCTGTTTGCTCGAAAATTTATCTTTTCTGGATTGAAAGTTAAATTTTATCTAAAAAATTCTACTTTTTGCCTTGAAAACTGAACTTTTTTGTTAAAAATTCATCTCTTTTGGTATAAAATTAATCTTTTTTGGTTGAAAATTTAACTCTTTAATTGAAAATGTAGCTTCATTGGTCAAAAATTAAGTTTATTGTTGAAAATTGATCTCTTTTCTGGTAAAAATTTCATTTTTCTTTGTTAAAAATGCAACTTTTTTGTTGACCATTAATAATGTATTTTGCTTGAAGATTAATCATTTTAGTTGGAAATTAATCTCTTTTGTAGAAAATTGAACTATTTTGTTGAAAATTAATTTTTTTAACTTTGAACTATTCCATTTTTCATTAAAAATGTATCTTTTCTAGTAGAAACGTCAGCTATTTGGTTGAAAATTCATATATTTTGTTCAAAGTTTGTCATTTTCGGTAGAACATTTGTCTTCTTGGTTGAATGTTTATCTTTTTGGTTGAAAATCCAATTATTTGGTTGAAAATTTATGTATTTCGCTGAAAATTCGTCTGTTTTGGTCGAAAATTTATCTTCTTGCTTGAAAAATAATGTTTCTGATTGAAAATTTTACGATCTAGTTAACAATTTATCTATAATTGAAAATTCATCTCTTTTGGTAGAAATTTCGTCTTGTTTTGGTTGAAAATTCAACCACTTGGTTGAAAGTCGTAGTATATAATTTAGTAAATATAATGTTTTGGTTGAAGAGTCATCAATTTATAGTTCGAAATTAATCTCTTTGTTTAAAAATTAAACTATTTTGTTGAAAATTTATATATTTTTTTCAAATAATTGTTTTAACTGAAAGTTTAACTATTACATTTTTGTTAAAAGTTTATCTTTTTTATTAGAAAATTTAATTATTTGGTCATGTTATTTTGTTATTTTGTCCAAAATTTGTTTTTTTTTTAGTAGAAAATGAATTTTCTTATTTAAAAATTCATGTTCTTGGTTAAAAATTCATCTGTTCTGTTAAAATTGCAATATTTTTACTTGAAATGTTAAGAATTTAAAGCGTTTCATATATAATTCAATATGGTACCAACGTTAATTTTATTTTAAAGAATTTCGTGAAAAAGCACCCTCTTTATCCTGTTTTTGAGCATTTTAGGTTATGAAATCTGCAGTGTATTTAAACTTAAATTAATTTAGTTTATAATCAGTTAAGTGTGAAAGGTTTTTCAGCTTGTAATAAAATAGATTACAATTTGTCTAAACATTACTTGAAAAATTCAGCAATAGAATTTTATCTAATTTTCTAAATGCAAGTCGGTAAATTAAATGTGTGATGAAAACGAATTTTTTAAGTAGATAATGGTTTCTATTGACATTATAGGCCTTTTTTGTGTGATCAGTGGTCACTTTTTACCTTAAGTTAATCACTTTTTCCACCAAAAACTGCCAAAAAACGTGGGTAAAGTTGAGGTGTTTGTAGAGAAATGAGTAGGACAGTATAACACTTTTGAAGATTTTTATATATTTAAAACATGAAAAAATGCATTTTCATATAATTGAGAATGACACCTACACTGAAAATGGATGTTTAAACGTAAAATCTAGATTTTCAGGTTTAACATCACTGTTAAAAATAGTATTCAATTTAAAATACCAATGTATATTAAAATTAATATCTCAAGCATATGAAATCGCTATTTAGGTACGTGTTCTTCTCTTAGAGCTGGTGCTCTAGCCGACGCATCGGAGAAAAGACGAGCTTTCTTGTCGGGAGCGGCTATTTAATAGCTAACCCTTCTAGTAGCCAGGTAAGTACCCACTCCGGTGTTACCTGTGCTACCTGTGTGCTCCACTGCTGATGGTAATTCGAAGAAGATTCACCTCATACTATTTACTATATCGGTAAACGTTATCGCTTCCTTATCGATTTGCGATATGTTACGTTCCTCAAAGATGGAACTCCTCACTAAGTTTGCGTAAAAGTCAGCGTCGCTGAAAATAAGAGCTGAAATATTAATATTTCTTAAAATATTAATAGTACACGATCATTATTCGAAAAACATGTATCATGGGCCGAATTATTTTCAAATCAAGGAGGTTTTAACTAGAAGTCGCAGAATCTCTCGGGGACAAAATATGTTGTTTTTTTAGAGAAAATAAGAAGATACGCATCCTTGCGATTTGTCAAAACAATTTTTTTACGAATTTATGCGTACTAGAATATTTTGCTTTGTTTTAAAAAATAAAATTTTCTTTAAACTTATATAACTTTTGAAAAATTTATTTCCAGATTCTGGTAGAGTATATCGCCTTCTTTCGAAGTCCGCGATATAAGTTAGAAACTGTTTAAAATTGGCAAAATGGCTGCAGTTTATCTGAAAATATTTATAGTCAATTTTCTCAAAAAACCCACGCTTATATTTTTTTTTCAATTGTTCGTTGTATTCGTACTATCATATGGAAAATATCTTGTGAGTTTTATGCGGAATAAATAACTTTTGTGGCTTAGAGACTTTTCTTCGTTAAATATAATTTTCGCATTTTTCTTGCAAACAACGAGAGATGTGAAAAAAAGGTTAACAAAATATTTTGCACAGTTGAAAAAGTTCTATTAAAAGTTATTTTACTTAATTATGATATCTTGCACAATTTCCGAGAAAAATAACAAAATTCAATTTTCGTAAACAAAAAAATTCTTCTGGCAACAAAAATGATTTAGCCTGCATAAAACTTGTAGAAAATTTTATTTATATAAACAAAAATTTGTGAACAATATTTAAAAAAATAAAGATGGGGTTTGTCCCCTTACCTAGAAATTGCCCATATGTTTTTATTTCTTCAACTTGTTCTTCAAATTTTATGTATAAATGAACAATTATTGAAGTACGAAAATCTCTTTGTTAATTTTTTTCTATAATTCTGTGATAGTTTAATGTATCTTAAATGATGGAGATTTCCATACATTTGATTTAATTTCTAATGTTAGTGCTCGAACTAATAGTCTAAAATGAAACAAGGCACTCACGAAAAAGACATTTTAGAATTTCAGTTGTTCATTTATATATGAAATTTATAAAACTAGTTGAAAGACTAGAAATATATGGGAAATATCTATGAATATAATACCAGTTTTATGAACTTTTTGTAGTACTTTTTTAACCGTGCAAACTATTTTGTTAACATTTTTCGTATCTTTCGTTGTTTGCAAGAAAAATACGACTATTAATATTTTCAGAAAAACCGCCACCATTTTGTTAATTTTGAACATTTTTGACATTATCTCACGTACTTTGAAAGACGGCGATAAACTCCACCAAAATCTGCAAAGAAACTTTAAATACCTCAATCAAGTCAAAAGTTATCAAAGTTTAAAGGATTTTTTTTTTTTTGAAAAACGAAGTAAAAAATTCAGATACCATAACTTTGTAAACAAAATTTGTGTACACCTCGCAAAAATAAGGGGGCTTCCATAAGCCACGAGGCCCAATTTTAGCCACTTTTTACCCCCCCACCCATGTAGTCCACCGTGGCATTCCGTTGACCACCCCCCCCCCCCCAGGGGGCTACGTGGTTTATGTATTTTGTTGAAAATTCTTTTTTCTTTTTGGGTAGAGAATTAATCATTCTGGTTTAAAAATCAACTATTTGGGGTAAAATTTATTTATTTTGTGTGGTAATACTTTTGGACACATTATTATTTTCAGTAAACTTTTTTCTGTTTTCTGGACATGCCACGGCTAGCTTGAACCACTTTGGACTGAAAAGTGCTCACCTAACGCAGTTTCTTTCTGAATACGTTTCGGGAATGCCTCCCGAGTATTTTAAGGCCTAAATGATAAAAATTGTTGGGCCCCTTTTTAAGAAATCATAATTTTTCATTTTTGTTGTGGGGTTGTTAAGTATATTTCCGTTAAAATCTTAAAAAATTTAATGTTAATTGGTATAAATCATTTAGTTTGTCATCCAAAATAAGCCTCTAATAGTTAGAAATCAAGTAACATTCAGAAGGCTTTGAAATCTTGTGAAACAGATGAAAAAAGGCAGTATTTTTACAATGTTTCCTTTTCACTGCATCTCGCATAAATAGTCTAAACAACAATTCAAGTGCACTATATATATATATATATATATATATATAACTGAAGCATCACTCGTTTAAAAAATCCGCAGGGTTTTTTAAAACGCGACTGCGCAACATTAACCGCTGCTCCCCTAAGTTCCAAATCACGTGAAGGGAGTTCTCCCATATCACGACAGGCCTATTTCGGAGGTCCGTAATTCGAACAGAGCCCTAACTGCTGGTTACAGCGTTTTCTCAAATTCCAGCATTCCAGTCAACAGTGTTGTTAACTGCCTTTTTGATATTTAATCAAAATTTTAAATCATTCTTTTTGCAGGAATGAAATGATCATATTCAAATGAATCAAGAACGAACAAAAAACTTCAGAAAAGTAATTAGAAACCGCCATACACGCGAATCACGATTCTAACAGTTTTCGTCGATTTTCTGGCTTTGTTCATTTTGCAGTTATTAGTGTTCTTCTAAATCACAGCAGTATAAATTAGAAAAAGAAATAAATCCTATTCCACTAAGTTTTTAAATTTTTAAATTGAATGTCCGAACGGCATTTAAACTTCAATTAAATTAAATTTAACGAATAAACTTTTACTGGGGGGAAAATTGGGTTGGAACAACCAAATAAATGCACTGCTATGTGGTCAACTAAAGATTTGCTGATTGAACCAAATTTTTAGGTTAGTAAAGTATGGTTGCTTACACTCAATATTTTTATAGATTTAAACAAATTTGTTGATTGCTTCAAATAAAGAGTTTGCTTGTTGAATGAAAATAATTTATTTGGTTTGGATAAATACTTCGATTTAATATTAAAGAAACAGCAGACATTACTTCACATCTTGGCTCAACTTACTATTTTTATTCCACACCCTAGATAAAAACCCACCTTTTGCCCCTGATAATCGGGGTAAAAGTAGCATATTTTCCAAAAAACTAGTTTTGCGGGGCAAAAGTAAAATTAGCGGGGCAAAAGTAAAATCATCGGGGCAAAAGTAAAATTAGCGGGGCAAAAGTAAAATTAGCGGGGCAAAAGTAAAATCAGCGGGGAATGAGAAGTTATTCCGACCCCGCTTTTCAGGACCAAAAAGTGGCCTTTCAGTCGAGAGCGGAATAAAATACTATATGCAATACGAGGCAAAAGTAGATTTTTCCCTTGGGTGATTATATTGCTCTTACGAGAATATTTTTCCCTCGGGTGCTTACTGCCCTCGCTTCGCTCGGGCAGTAAACGCACCCTCTCGGGCAATGTTCTCGTTCTGGCAGTAAACTCACCCGCGGGAAAAATCTTCTCCTTTTGTCCCTTGTTGCATAATGTACTATTTTTTACGTATTTAGTTACATAGGTTAGAAAAAAAAAATTTACATTGAGAATCAATGCAAAAAGGCTCGAGTAGCACTGTCTTATTATTTTCATGTTATATTACCTGCATCGGTGTGAACCTATATGTGACCAAAGGTTCTACTAATCAAAATGTTCCACATACTGCTGCAGATCCCACCTTTTTAATAATCCAATTATTGATGGTTTCGAGTTCATATTACTCATTCTTTTCGAAAAGAAGCACTCACGTCACGATAAGAAACTTTGAAACGAAGTATTTGGTTGAATGAACCCACTTATTTCGTTACATTAACCACATAATTTTCTAATAAATAATATATTCCGCTTAACAACTTTGAGTAAACTAAAAACGCTAAAATAAATAACTACTTTGAATTGACCAAATGAATTCGTTGCGTTTTTTAGAAGGAACCAAAATGTTTAGTTGCGTTGACCAAATTTTTTCGTTTCAACGTACGAACTGGAAATACTGTGAACTTACAGTAGGGTCAGATGGACTCGACAGACCTTTCAGTGGTAGGATATATTATATCCCCACCCCTATACCCATATAATATGAAAAAGGGTATCATATTCCCGCTCCTATGCCCAACGGATGTGGTATAGGGGGTTACATTTGTGAGCCACGTCTCACAACCGTGAGATGGGTCGTCACAGCACTCGACGAAAACACAACGACAGGTCGGCGAAACATTCGTGTGTTTTGAGGACACAAAGCGACCCGAGGATGACAGCTTTGTGCAACCATCTCGCAAGTGCCTTGGCATACTTTTGGCACGCGGGTATGGCTTCAAGGTTCCGAATCAGTTATAGTTTCGCACGTCCGAGAGCACCTATCACAAGGACAATTACTTGTACCAAATATTTTGGGTGCAGTCCTGCAGCTCCCTTTTAAGGTGTTGATACCTCTTCGAAGTCTCTTCGAAGCAGATACAGGCATCTTCTTTCACAGATTTGGTCATCCAATCTGGCGGCATTGAACAAGGTATCTGTGACTAACATGCTTGCCGTCCCAGTTCCACTCTACTCGTTTGTGGTGGTTCAATGGACGAAGAACGAACTTAAGGCCCTTGATGTCACCACACGTAAGATTGTTTGAACATATAATTATTTTATGGAAAAATGAACTATTTTAATAAAAAGTCATCTTTTGGATTGAAAATTCATCTTTCTTGGTAGAAAATTAACCTTTTTGTTGAACATTAATCTTTTCGGGTTTAAAAGTCTACAATTATATTTTTGGTTAAAAATTCATATTATTTTGAACTATTTGGTTGAAAATTGAACTATTTTTGTATGAATTTCAACTATTTCCTTTAAAATTAAACTATTCAGTTGCAAATTAATTTCTTTGTAGAAATGTATCTTTTTGGCTTGAAAATTTAAATATTGTGGTAGAAAATTAGACTTTTTGGTGAAAAATTGAACTATTTTGGTATAAAATTCAACTATTACAGATTCCTGTAAAAATAATTTTAGTTTTTTGTACATTGTAAACAATTTTCCAGCAGGGAAAGAAATAAAAAATACCTTCTTAGTGTTGTAGTCAGCATATCACTGGGAGGTACTAGGCCACCACATACACCTTTTAAGGTACGGGTCACCACCTATACAAGAAGTGTATAATTACTGTTTATTATTGCAAAAAACACTATTCAGAGCACATTGTTTCTCATAAGGCAGGTCAAGGATGCAAAAAGAGTCATAAGTTTATGCAACTATTCTACTATTTTAAATTTAGGAACACACTGAATAGTAAATATTTGATCTAAATATCGCAATCAACTTACTTTTTAAAATTAACAAATTTTATTTACAATTTAAAAAAAGATCTTTAAAGGAGCAGCAGTCTTCAATATTCAGAAATAAACTGAAATCCCAACTTAAAGATCTCGAACGCGACATTCACACATTTTATTAAATAAAGCGAAAAAATAATTAGAAAGTGAACTAGACCACTTTCATTCGGTTAACAATGAAAATAAAAATCTTCTATCAATTTTTATCGAACAGAAATCAATCTCTCTTTTGGAAACACATACGATTGAGATCGTGCTAAACCTAAATAATAAAATCGTATTCTTCTTAAATATTTAAGTACCTGAATACATTTTTGACACAATTATATCTCTAAATCCCAGTTATATCCAGCATTTTTATGACGATCTCGGAAGTGGTTTCGAGTTTTATGCCAGAGAAAATCGGTCGAAAGTATGGAATGTCAACCGCACTCATGGACGTAACACAATACCGATTGCTTCACAATTGTTTTATTTGCAACTGCAAACAATCGGAAACAGTAGAAATTAAAGCGAAACAATGCAGTTTACATTCACTCCGAAGAGAAATTCCAGAATGCATTCATGTGTGACATGGAGTCTATTCGCGACTCGCGAAATCCGCGCGGATCCGAGAAAAGGATTCTGCGAACCTTTCTCACGAAAAGAGACTTATCAGTATTCAGGAATCGTAACTGGGAGTCCGAAAGGGTTAAAAATCGTTTGCGAAATAGTAAAGGATCACCATTTTGGTAAACAGACAGGTCACGTGACTCGCGGCTGGCCCCTTGCTCGAGAGGCTGCTACTCCCGTTTCCAAATTCACCTCAATTTCACAGATTTGAACAACTCACCTTGGCACTCCGTTTCGGCGCTTCGCAGGTCCTTTCATTATCTCATGAATCCGCTTTTGCGTCCGTTCCGATGAAGAGAGTCGGAAAAAAACAGAAAACAGCGAGCCCTCAACATGAGATCGGTCAACTATAAACTGCTTGACAGAGTTGACAGGCGCAGACCTGTAGCAGCCTAGCAGACCTGCTCTGGCTGCAACTCTTCAAGTCCTGACTGGGTGTTCCGCAAAAAATTTACCTTAAAAGCTGATTTTGGCAAATTATTATTGTGGGCTTTTGATCCACCATACTGTTTTCGACTTTTGAGGTTATTTATGTGAATTTGAGGGAAAGAAAGGATTAGTTTGCTTATTTTGGTCCCAGAAATTCTCCGAATTAGGTGACCCAGGAGCGTACCTATTCGGAGTACACTTCAATAAGATGTGACCCTTTATTTGAAGAACCTTATAGGCTACAAAAGTTATGATTTTGTTCTTAACTTTTTTTGAGAATAGAATATTTTGTTTATTTCATGATTATAAGTTTCGGTTGGAAGATTATTTTATAAGAAATAAAGTTGATTTAATTATTGTTTGAGGGGTGGAAAAATGTTAGCTACGGCTATGTTTTATAACATTTAGGAACTACAAAGAGTACGAAAAAATTAATACGATTGTCTTTGTAACGTTTTCGAAAGGTAATTATTAAAGATAATTTAGGACAAGGGAATTATATTTAGTTAAAAAATTGTATTGTAACTGCATTTTCTCAGAGAAGAAGTACTATGGCTTTATGCGAAAAATTTGCAAGTGCCCGGCTAGCTCAGTCGGTAGAGCATGAGACTCTTAATCTCAGGGTCGTGGGTTCGAGCCCCACGTTGGGCGTTTTGAAAGTGTCTTTTTTTCTCCGCTAGAAATTGCTAAAAATGCTCCAAAAATAATGACAGGTTACGTGTCTGCAGATAATTATTTGTTGTTTTGCAACGAATGTGCAAGTGTTATTATTTATATAGATTTTTTAGAATGTTTGGACGATTTAGTCCGAAATTTGTGTCAGTGATCAACATACGCGAATCAAACGTTCTTTAGTGCTTTTTATATAATCCTTCAAATTCTAAACACGATATGTCAATCCGTGTGGACGTAGCGAGCATAAAAAAAGTGAAATTAATGTTACTCATTTCTTTTTTACTCGGATAATTTATTTCAAAATTATAACTCAAACTAAATATACAAACGCAATTTATTGTCTCATTTCCTATATTTCAAATTTTGAGAGAGATATATCATTGCGTTTGGTCATGGTGAACACCAAAAAAACATTTCATAACCGAGGACAGGTTTAGTCACGTGGTCACCGTAGAGCATGCCCTTAAGGGGGAGATATTTAAACGTAATTACTCATTTGTGTTCTGTAGCTAATTGGGAAGAGAAATGTTAAGTTTCAACTCCATTCACCTAATATTATCGATTCTGAATCAAATGTACAAAAACGTCTTTTTTTCTTATTGGAAATATATGTTAAACTTCATGAGGCTAGCACAATCTCTGAATATCATTAAAAAAGAATTTATTTTTTGTGTGGATTTAAATACATTTCAGTGCGATATGGATGAAAATTCTGGAAGAATAGGACAAAAATATTAGTTAAAAAAAATTCTGAAAATATATGGCAGTCGGTTGATTATTATTTAAAAGAAACTGTGAAGACTTTTTGAGGTTACATCAAAAACCTGACGCGATGTGGTAAAACAGACTTCGAATTCAGTTTCAGCAACCCCAAAAACATATAATAAACATGGTCTGACCTTCAGGCCAGAAATTTTTTTTTGTGGCTGTGTAATTAAATGTAATAGAAATAATTTTTTAAGCAATTTTTTGTTATTTATAATAATATTTTCTTAGAATCATGCTAGAAAGTTGCAGTTTTTATTAAATTTTCCACTTTTCAATCAGAATAAGGTAATTATTAATTCAAGTCAACAAAAAGAATTATTTCAACAGTTTGTTGTTTTTTTAAATAATATTCTCTTTAAATAATGTTAAAAAGTTTAGTTTTTTTCTGAAATTTTCAACTTTTTGTCAACTTTCCACTTAGAGTGTGATAATAATTAATTAAATTCAATACAAATAATTATTCGAACAAATTATTATTGTTTATAACTATCTTATCCTACATTAATGATATATAGTTTCGGTTTTTTTTGAAATTCTTAACTTATTGCCCACTTTTTTCTTAGTAGTATAATAATTATTAACGCAAGTTAACTACTTCAAGGAAAATTTACATTTTATATGATCCGTATACAAAATTTGAAAAATATTTTACATATCTGTTTTATTTTAGAAAAATGTGTTGACAAATAAGAAAGAGATTGTTTGAAAAATAATTCTCTCTGTATAGTTTATTTATTATTGGTTCATAACTGAAAAGCCAAAACAAAGTTAAAACTTGCAGAAGAAACTGCAACTTCCTAGCAATCATCTAGGAGAAGATAGTTATAAAAAATAATAATTTGTTTGAACAATTATCTTTCCTAAATTTCATCGCATTATTCGAAGAGAATATTAATAAAAATAATAATACATTGTTTAAACAATTATGTTTCTTAACTTGAATTAATTATTACCTCACCTTGATTGAAAAGTGGATAAAAAGTGGAAAATGTTTGACAAACGGCAACTTTTTTGCATTATTCTAAGAGAATATAATGATAACTAATATTAAATTGTTTAAACATTTATTTATCTCAAATTAAATTGAGTATTGCCTCACGCTAACAGAAAATTTGTCAATAAGTTTACAAATTCTTTAAACCGCGACTTTCTGACCGTATTCTAAAAGACAATCGCTAAAAACAATAACAAATTGTTTAAACAATTTATTTGAACATATTATTATATTATAATTTGTATTTAAAAATGCCAAAAAATCATAATTAACCCCAAAAACATGCCTAAGAGTGACGATTCTAAATTAAATTTACAACAAAGTCTTTCTTTTTCATGGGAAATACGTGTTACACTTCATGGGGCTCTCGGAATCTCTAAATACATTGAAAAAAAGCGCATTAGATTCTTTGTGGATTTAAACAAATTTGAGGGAGGTATGCATGCAAAATAATTTCCAATGGTTCACAGAATTACCATGAACTTTGTTTCAAGCATTTGCGAATTGCTTAAACTATTAATTATTATTCAATTGTAACTTTTTCTTAAGAAGATGTAGAGAGCTCTGTTTTTTTTTAAATTGGTTAACTTGGTCGCTTATATATATATATATATATATAGTCCGAGAAGAAAAGATACCTAATCCACAAAATTAATAAGGAGACAGCTTGCCTGTCTTCACAGTTTGTATCAGCCTGCGCCGTCGGAAACGTAATGGAATAAAGCTCCTAGATACAGTTGACATTATATATTAAACTACATATGTATTAAAAATTAAAAAATATATTCATTAAATATCAAACTAAATAAAAATAAATTAATGAGACATTTTAAAAAAGAATACATTATTTTTGATGATAAAAATGTCAAACATAAATAAAATACATGGTTAAATATTATTATGTTTTATATAAATCATTAATATCACTATAATGTATTTATAAAAACATAGGTGTATAAAATAAAAATATATTAATTATTATATGTAAAAATATATTAATTATTCTATGTAAAATGAAAAATATTGATAATAATTATTGTTATATTATTATATTATATAAATATGTTTAGGGATATTGCCAGGTACATCGAAAATATGAACGGGCCGAAAGCAGTAGGTGCCCACATATCCTTGAGAATTAAAAATATAATTACAGATAATCAGATTAAATGGAGCACAAGCACTGCCAATCAAAAATAAAAAGTTCAACATGGGCACAGTAGATTTTGAACTTAATGTTAAAGAGTACACAGAGATTACAAAATATGGTAAAATAACAATAGGCAAGAATTTAATAGGAGCAACTTTGATTAAGTTAGAAGATGCCGAAATTTCTTCTAAATATATTAGTAAGTTTAAATTTTTTTCAAATTATTTAAGAAAAAAATTTACCATATATATTATTTAATAATTTTATTTCTGATAATATATAATTCATAATAAAATGTAATGAATATTAATGAATTTTTTACATTATTTTTATATTTATTTTATTTGAAGAAAAATAATTTGTAATAATTGTGTTAATTAATAACAATATCATTAAATTAATTGATTTATATTTTTATTACACAATTACAAGGTTTCATTTCAACCACCTTTAAAGCAGGAGCTACAACACCGTGATCTAACTGTCCCTGGGCTATTGGAGCAATAACTGATGGAAACTACAAAATAGAAGTTCGAATTACTAATTTCGATTCGACAGTAACTTTTAATATAAAGGAAAAAGTAGAATGTAATGTTGCGGGTTTCACCTGCCACTCCTACCCAAGATCCTCCTTACGTTGAAAAAATCCCTACCATAATTACCCCTCTTATGGACGGACGAGCTACATCTCATAAAAATCATCATCGCAGTCACTCGAGCAACCTGGTACCAACCAGATCTACTCTAGTTAGAGGGAACATCCCTGTCTTGCCCGTCCGCGTTCTGAACATTGAGTTTGCCTTATTTCGAGCTAGTCGAATTTTAGTAAGTCCATTACAGTTCCTATCCTCATCAAGAACATTTAGTCTAACCAGTAACGGGAGTGAGCGGCCTAAATAGGCCTAAAGGGATCTAGTGCAGGAAACTCAATCGTTCGGACGTTGAATAAAAATCATCTTCCTGCCGACGGAAGGCAGGATTGAATTCGACATGTGAAAAAACGAAATTTTCAAAAATTAGTCTAGAACGAACTGCACCTTTTCGAATCTCAAAACGAAAAGGAGCAATTTTCCCGTAACGAGTATAGTTCCCTTACATGGGAAATAGATATTTTTCATAAAAGCGAATTAGTGGAGTGTTAGGTGTTCATATGTGTGTGTGTGTGCCGCGAACGTGAAGAGAAACTAGAGCTTATTATCGTTAGATATCTCGCCCGCTTGATTTGGCTGGAAATTCGAAAACAAAAGGAAGGAGCATTTTTTCCTTCTTGTTTGAGATTTCCACTCGACCACCAGCGGTAGTATAAGGAAATATCATTGGTAATCTGTATCGTTTTAATTACTCATTTGTTTCCCGAAATGCTTTGTTTGACGATTACACGAAATATATTTTATCTTCTTTGGGAATTTTAGACTCAAGAAAATCTTTTATTTTGTCTTCACCAAATCCCTTGTCTTGCGTAATTGAGATTTTCAGGACAACAATTCTCGGACCGAAAATAGGGGAAAACGACCCACATAAAAAATAAAGGAGACTCTCATGTCTTCAGTTTCGGGGAGCCTCCCCCGTATCAGTGATTATAAAATAATTTAATACTGGTAAATTTTGTTACTAGCCAGTAAGATATTATTTTTGTTATTATTCGTACGTGAAATTTTATATCCGAATTTTTTATTTGTGTTATCCCTCCGTTTGGCACATGGGTCCAGCCAGACCTTCTGAGATTTTAATAGTTTATTAAATATACTTCTTATTGAGCTATTTACTTGAAACTCCTTGACTTTTCCTAAAATGTCATCAACTTTCATTCAAAAAAGGAAAATTGGAAGAATATTTGCCTACAAGGATAATGAGAAGGATATGTATGTTTATTACTAATTTCAGAGAATTTTCCGCGTAATTCAAATATTGTATTTTCAAATATCGTATATTTAAAGAGAAAAGGGAATGTTTTTTGAGAATAGGGGAAAAGGGGAAACTAAGAAAAAAGGGGAAGACTGTGCACCCTGCTCTACTGTCAAAATATATGTTTTTTTCAAATGTATTTTCTGAAAATATTAATAAATGCAAATCCGCAAATATATAAGTGTCATTCCACCGTACTTTTGACGCGGAAGGGGTGGAAGGGAAAGGGCTGGGAAGCAAGAGGAGAGTGGAGTAGGGAAAGTAGTGGAAACAGAAGTAGGGGAAGATAAATTGGAGAAGTGTGGGGATGGGCAGAGAGGGGAGGTAGCGGGAATATAAAAATGGGGGAAGGGGTGGAAAGTAACGGGAGGTGGAGGAGGGAAAGAGATATAAGGGGAAGTATGGGAGGTTGAATTTTTGAGCAGTAGAGGAGGCCTAAGTAGAGTATGGGATGGTAAGTGTAGGAAGTGGAGGGGCACCAATGGGGAGAGGTAGTAGTGGATGGGAAGTATGCGGAGGGGGAAAGAGAAGGGCCAGAGGGTGAAAGCAGGTAAGAGATAGGACGTATAATTAATGTCCAAAGTGTTTAATATTGTAGAAGTTCAGATAGCAAGTAATCTACTGGGATATGTGGTCGGGTGTGAATGTGTTGTACGTATGAAAAAGAAAACAATGAAAAGAACAGAGAGAGACCTATATGTCATTCTGTCGAAGAATTCGAAGAAATGTAGGAGAAGAGATGGCAATAAGGGAAAGTAGGGAGAGGGTGAGGAAAGTAGCAGAAAGAGAGGGAATGGGAAACAGGGAAGGGCTGGAAAGCTAGGTTTAACGGAGGGGTGGAAGGCAAAGGGCTGGGAAGCAATTGGAGAGTGGAGTAGGGGAAGTAATAGAAAGGAAAGTAGGGGAAGGTAAATTGGAGAAGTGTGGGGATAGGGAGAGAGGGGAGGTAGCGGGAATATAAAAATAGGGGAAGAGGTGGAAAGTGACGGGAGGTGGAGGAAGAAATGTGATGGGAGGGGAAGTATGGGAGCGTGAATTTTCAAGCAGTAGAGGAGGCCTAAGTAGAGTATGGGATGATAAGTGTAGGAAGTGGAGGGGCACCGATGAGGAGAGGTAATAGTGGATGAGAAGTTTGCGGAGGGGGAAAGGGAAGAGCAAAAGTGTGAGCGTAGGTAAGAGAGAGGAAGTATAATTAATATCAAAAGTGTTTCACATTGTAAAAGTGCAGATAGCAAGTAATCTACTGGGATATGTGGTCTGGTGCGAATGTGTTTTACGTATGAAAAAGACAAAAATGAAAAGAACAGAGGCGGATCTATATGTCATTCTGTCGACAGAAGAGAATGAACTACTCATGTCCCTAAGGACCAGAAAAATTAATAAGTTAGTCGACTATGGACCACAAATTCATCCGCTTATCAAACCCCATTTCGCTGTAATGCTTCTTTACCCTTCTATCTCACTAGCTGTTCTTCATTCCTTCTGCCCTGCTCTCTTCTTCGCGCTTTACCTCTCTACGGGATTTTTAAATGAGAATTTTAACGATCGACCTACATTTCACTGTTCCACTTACGGTATCGCAAAACAATGCCAAATATTACCTTAAATATTATAATCAGTAATGCCTAATGCTCAGGAAAGTTAAGGAAGTTAGAGAAGCGAAGGGATCCTAGTCCCTGTTGAGAGAGGAGAAACCTGCCGTTGAAAACAAATTTGGAGAGCTTTCAAGTCTCATGTTGTACCAAAATTGGTAACATGATTTTTATTTTTATTATTTAATAATTAAACCCGAAGATCTAAGTGGCAATAGATACTCTATCAAATTGGTCTTCTAGGTAATGAACTTTTCTCTCCTTCGTTTTTCAACTCTTGAGACATATTACTTTTTACTTGTGATATCAGGACTTGGACTCATTTGAAAAATTCAAGATAGTTTCAATCGTAGGATAAATGAAAAAAAAAATATTAGAAAACTAGTTTCATGTAATTTTTCAAATATTAGATCGAGTAGTTAACTTTTTTCGTCATCTGGTATACAATATATATCTTCCCTAAACTCGTCAATCTTTTTTAATCCCTTCAAATCTTTAAATCCCTTAAAGCCCTTGAATTTTGTGAAATCCCTGAAATCCGTAGAAATCTCTAGAAGTCCCTTAAAATTTAATTTCATTAATTCCCTAAAGTTCCCTAGAAATTCATTGGAATCCCGTCCAATTTATTAAATATCATTGACATCCTGGATACCTTTTTAAAATAGTTAAAAAATTTCTGAAACCATACAATTATTATTGTATTATTAAGCCGTTTCCCTTTCGGGGTAGGCGTGAATTGCTCGGTGGTAAAGTAGTGATGTGTGGATGGGTATATAGACCTCTCTGAGATATTCTCGAAAATGTGAAAAGAGAAGGAATTCCTGAAATACTGTGGAGGTCTTGATTTATTCTGGGTAAATTAATTAGAAAAATATTCAAAAATTATTATAAACTTCAGTGAAAACCATAAAATTAATCTCTTTCTTTCTTAATTAATTTATTAATTCCATTCAAGGTACTAAAATCAATTCACAACCATTTTAGTACTCAACATTAATTTATGAGGTGATCATACAAATCAAACATAATATCAAGCATTCTCTCTCTGTATTTTTTGTTATTCCTGAATTCTTCACCCACAATTTCAGAAATCGGCAATAATCCTTTGGTATGCTTATCGGTTGCGTCAGACCCGAGAAGACAAGTAGACATGACTGAAAACGCATATATCATGCAACTCAATTTAATTTCTGTAATCGACTCTATGAAATCATTCCATGAAAATATTTCAGTTAAATCTATTTGAGTTTCTTTCAAAGATTCAGTCAAAGTTTCATAGTACTTCGAAAATAAAATTCTTATAGAGTGTTCCCTTCTGAACTTCCTTGAGGTTGTACAATAAAGAAAATAGAGTAGGTCGTAGGCAGGAGGACAATATCTGAAAAATAAAATAAATATTAACAAGTGCAAAATAGAAAATAATCAAATATCTAGCAAAGAATTGTGATTGCGAAATAATAATTTTCAAAAATATCAAGAACTAAAATTTAGAAACCCCAAATCAATGATAATCTAGAAGCAGAATCATTATTTAAATTCACCTTGCTAGTTGAAAATCGATGAAACAACATTGGTCAACTTCACCATTTGCATTACTTTTAAACAAAATATTAGTGGACCACAAGTCAGCATGACACAAAACACTTCTGAAGTTTTTCAAAAAAGCAGTCTTTTCGTAATGCTGAGAAGAAATCGCAGCAATTTTAGCTTTACATTCCTCCTTCCTTTCAAAGTCAATATCCGTGATCAAATCCATTATAGACATTAAGTTTTTTGAAAAACGGTCAAGAGTTGATTGTAAAGTAAAATCTCTGTTGTTGATTAAAATTTCATTTGCATGACACAACTCCATGACTGTCATCATATTTTTCTGCTCAAAAATAAAGGATCTGGCGTGAAATCGTGCTAGATTTTTCACAACTATTAAAAAATGCTCCAGTTGAAGAAACTGAAACTTGTCCAGCATCCTGTATCCTTGAAAGCTCATGTCTTCCAAAACTAAAGCATAATCTTCCTGACCCAGGAAACATTCGGGAATAAAATTTGTCTTCATTGAAGTCAACATTTTGGGAAATATTTTTAGATAGAGGCCAAGTTCTATTCCAAAACACCCGGTTTCTTTTACAAAATCATACTGCACTCCTTTCATAGGTAACATCTTGACGAAAAAATTCAATTTTTGTACTTCTGATGAATTTCGATTCACGAGCGTCACGTTTAGATTAAAGTACTGCCCCAAAAATCCTGAAAATTCCTTTCGGGGTTCAAATTCATAGGTGATGGAAAAATCGTCAATACATTCCAAACACAATTTTTTTCTAATTATTTTAAAACACTTTTCTGGCTCTAAAATATTTTTGTTCATTTTGTGGGTAATATTTATAATCGTTTGGATATTAAATATCGTATTTTTAGTGTAGCTGAACTTTTATCTGGGAAAATTACGCGCAGGAATATAAGAATAGCTAACTTTGTAAGAAATCTAAAGAAGACTGACATTAAGAGAAAATATAAAATATATATATATATATATGCTCCTTTCCCACTCTGACCTTGCCACTCCTTATCGCGAAAAACAAATAAAGCACGTCATTTCGATAAGACATTTTTAACTTTTTGTAATCTCCTTGGTTTTTTGTTGTCCTTGCAGTCCAAGAAATTTCACTCCATTAAAACTGATATAATTTCGAACACAATATTTACAAATTGAGAGCGTATAAGATATACCATACTTCTAAATGTCGTGAGACCAATTTAATTTTAAATCATGCAGAGAAGTCCACTTTAGGGTGTTCAAATTATTTGATATTTTGATATACTACTCTATGGAAAAAATAACGGAACGCGTATTTTACAGTGAAAAAAAAACGGTATTTTCCGAACGAGCATTGGTATTTGGTATGTTCTTCTTTATGCGACGTGGGAATTGCTTTTACAATTGAGCCCAAAAAAATTTTCGTTTTCAAGTCAAAATGAAATAATTTTTTCTTGTAATTTACAGTTTGAAAAATGGCTAAGCCCCTATAAAGCTGATAGTATGCCTATGAGTTTTTGGTTTCCTGTCTAGAAGTAGGCCAGAAATTGGCAGATGGAAACATTTCACCTCCTATCTATTACAACGCTGCTGAAGACTGGTGACCTTCTCAGCATAAAACATCAACCAATTGCGACTCTCGGTAATAGCGTGTGATACACGTGCGCATAAGAGATTGCTAACTCGTGTGATTGCATCATTCGCCTGCGGCTCGAAGCACTAGTCTACGTTTTCACACTCGCACTATTCGCTCATGTCAAATACAAATTTGGCAACATTATTTCTTTCGAGTTTTCAAATTGCCCAATCGACATTGAAAAAAAGCTGCAACAATGCTTTGAAAATTTTCGTGAGACATCGTATTTTTAGGGAAAGATTATAATTATGTTATTTAGTTATGGCTTTGTAGTATCGATAGATAACAATTGATATTTATTTAGACAAACCTAATTGAGAAATGAATTGTCGGAAATTTCTAAAGGTAAAAACTTGGGTTTTTCAACGTAACCAACAGTTAATAACTAATTTTTAAACTTCTTTTTGAGAAGCCTGGTAAGGTCATCGATAATTGTTTATGAAATTTGTTTATAAAATGACAAATTATGTATTATATTTCATGAATTTAATTAAAAACGGTGTTTGTGTATAAATTTTTAAAATCCATTTTCGCGCACTTATTTGTTTATAATGAATTCATTAAATGTACAAACATACGATAAGCTATTAGAACATTTTTCTGGATAGTTACTTTATTGATTCTAGGTATTTCATAACGAATCCAAGTATTAATGAAAGGAGTACTCTTCTAGAATTTCTATATTTTTTTTAATAATTAAAAACAAAAACAACACTTTGTTCAAAATCGGCCATGACAGATTTATGTGCAATTTTATTAGCTTTAGTTTTAAATGAAAAGCGTTAAAATCGGTTGAAAAACTGCTTCTGAATACCAATTTGTCAACAGAAATTTTTTTTGCCCCACTGTGCGTCGCCGCGCTGCAACCAGACGGGCGGACATGTTCGTCAAAGCTCAGGGGGTCTCAAAACGTCGAGAGTTGACGAAAACTGGATATGCGCAAATTACATTAATCTAATATCTAACTATGGGTAATATCAAACTATGGGTGTTATCAAAAAACGATTAAGGGCCATTTTATAGGTCTTTTAAAGGCAAGAAACTTTGCTATTGAATTTTCATCATATTTTCCGTTGTTTGCCTATAAATAAGAATTTTGGATTTTCTCAAGCATTTTCTATGTTTAAAACAAAGACCATAATTTGTATCGAAAAATCGTTAACGGCGATTTTGTATAACTTTTCGAAAGTAATAATTTTGTTCCCGCACTATTTATCGTATCCAGAACGGTTTCGTGAGAACGTTGAATTTGTAATTCTCCCATTTACATTATTCATTGCTAAAAACATAAATATTGACGGTAGAAGACTAGAAGGATAGGTCCAAATACACATAAATCTAATACCTCCCATCATAAATTATCTTGTTGTAAAATTTGATTAAATTATAAAATACACATCGGCACCGCATGAAATGTTACATCATCTGCTCAAATCACACCGCAGTTCGTAAGAAATGAAAAGACCATGCGCCAGCCTGGTAACTTTCCGTGGTTTGTCGTTGTAATTTTACGGACTGGGAATTGTACCTCAAAATATTAATGTAAACTGTTATATCATAAACAATGGAGGTTTTGATAGAAACTCACATATTACAGTCTAAATAAACAAATTTTGTGAAAATTTATGACGGTAAATGAGATCTTGAAAATATAAAATTTAAAAAAAATAAGTGTACATTTTTCTGAGAGTAGACAAAGTAATTAATTTTGACGTCTCAATAGTGACCAATTTATGGGAAAGGATCTTATACAAGAAGTTCGTAATATTTCAAACTAAAATATTGACTATTAGTATCTGGTGTATTTTTTCGCATCTTCAAGGTGCATAGATTTCTTTATTGATGAAACTTCCATTACCTACTAGTTTAAACGAGGAAAGCTATTTTGATATTGATCGTGAATTGTTTTTAATTTGCTCTTAAAAAACCTCCCACTATGAAGGAAAGTTTGAAATATCCCGAAAAAAGCTTACGTAATACTTGATCGACCCCTTAGATAACTTTGACTAACTTAATCGTAAGTAAGTTAGCCGTGAGTAAGTTCATCATGACTTACCTGACCTGAATTTAAAATAACGATGAAAGGACGTACACCCTACCAAAAGTGTAAGGGTTTCGACCCAGGCCTACAAAACCCAAAAAAATAATGCATTTTTCAAATAAAATCTGCAATTCTATAACCATTACCCACATATTCAAATATTCCATGGAAATATGTATGGCGATAATCATTTCAAACATTCGACGTTAAAGAGAGGATAGTTAGTTAGTTGTAATGTAGGCGGCGGGCCCGTGAGGTCCCACCCCTGAATCCCAAATTATAAAGCCTACTCTCTAAATCTGAATTAGTGAAATTTCACTAATTGATAGTGAAATTCCACTAATTCAATTAGAGAGAAGTCGGTCACTAGGAATTCATCACTCAGGAATTGCCACTTTTGGAAAACAGATGGCGCCAGGCTGTTTCCGCGGCCGCACTCAATAGTAATTACAAATTATAGTAGGGCAAATGGAATATTCGGAATTTAGAAGTGATCATGTGAAGCAACTAATGTGTATTAATTTTACCTTCTCCTTGTTTTTTTCGTCGCGTATATATGGTTCTGCACACTCAGAAATGTCCCCTTGCAAAACTTTCTCCAGTCTAATGACCAGAAACAGATCAGGACTCGGTTTGCTAATGCACAGGACACAATTTCTCGCTAAAGAGCTTGCATCGCTATAAGGTACGTGACCTCCGAGCATCCTCTTAATTCCTTCCGGATTCATATCTACGTAAAAGTTTTCTGAAACCTTTAAAGAAGTGTTATTTTATAATATTTTGTAATTTCAGAATTTTAAGCTCTTGACAATTTAGAACAAGCATATCAATTTCAAGTCCTGATAAAAGAACGTTTATCTTCAATTATTCCGGAATTCTCTGATCTGTTTAGGTAGGCTCGATATTTAAACTTCGATTGCTTTAGAGCTGAAGCGTTGAAATCTTCAATCTTTTAAAACTAAACAAATCTAATTTTGGAAAATAAATTATAAATGTTTCGAATTGTTATATAAAGAACCTTCTTTTTTTCCTTCGAGTCATACAATGCCAAGCTAGCAAAAATAGGTTCGACTTCAAGCTCCAATTTCAGATGCAGGCACTTGACAAGAATTTTGTGAGAGAAGGGCTCCGAAGGTTCCGGAGCGATGTTGATTTCATGCCATTCGTCATCTAAGGAAGCAGATGGAGTATAAAGTGGGAAAAAGGCCTCCTAAAGTGAAACAGAAATTAATATAGAGAACGTCGGAAAAAGAATGTATAAAACATGAAATTTGTACAATAAAATCTCAGATTTCATACCTGACGATCATCCGACCGCTTTTGCTCATTTATCTGATCTACAATTTCAGGGCAAACACGATCTAGTAAGTTCGGAAGCAGTGGATCATGCTGGGAATGTCGTAGATCAAAACTTGCCCAGGACCCTCGCGGTGTATCCCCACAATTGGACAAATCTTCTTCTTCGTTAGGTGAACTATAGCCATTTGTTTCTTCCTGATCCACCTGAACACATATTCAAAATTTTACTTACAAATACTCGAATATGTAAAAAAATTTTGTTTCTCTATTTAAAAATTAAATACAAAGTCCATAATAACCTCAAAATCTTGTCTCGGGGTATCTTGAAGCAATCGGTCCCTGGCAATAGGAGATACTCTCGCTTTACACTTTCGATGCACAACAACCCAATCTGAGGTGAAAGTCTCTATGCATCTCTTTACATAAGGAGATAATGTGTCTCTGAAAAATAGAATGCATGTTTTAATTTACTCTAATATGGTCGACGCTCGTCGGATCTAGGGAATAAGTCTTTGACCCACGCCGCACAGTGGGGCAAAATGACCAAATTTGTTTAAAAACAGCCTAGAGCCCACCACTCTTAACCTATTTTGACGTTTTTCTTTAAATACTCTCAACTAAATTCCAAAAAGATTATGAGCCGATTTTTGAATGTTTTGTTTGTAATTTTCTATGCTAACAAATAAAGTGAAAAAATAATAACTTTTACAACTTTATTTTTTATCTTTCCGTTATCAATCGAAATAAAATCGAAATCCGCCGAAATTAGTGTAGAGACAAATATTAATTATTGAAAATTTTTTCATTGTACATCACTAACGGCGAAACACGAAGTAGATTTGCTAACAAAAAATTTTGAATTTTGGAACCAACAGCTTTTAAATTTGTTTCTAAAATTTGTTTATAAAACTTAATTTAAACATTTCATAAAAATATTTCATTTATTAGATGTCACTACACTAATTTTAATTGATTCTGAGTTTATTTCGATTGTTTACGGAAAGATAGAAAATAAAGTTTGTAAAAATTATCATTTTTTGCCACTATATTTCTTGACGCAGAATACAATAAACAACAATTCAAAAATCGGCTCTCATAATTAATGATCAGAATTGAATTTCTAAGAAAACTGTCGCAGCCTGTTTGTTAATTTATTTTTGTGTGGAATATTATATAAACAAATATGTGCACGCCCATATGAATATGACCCTTATCGCCGGTTCCAGATGAAGTGTAATACTACACTATGACCACTTATGAATCTGTCGACAGTATACTTGTTTCCTTAAAGCAACCTAAAGTGGGTATATATGTGACCGTCTACAGAGAAAGGGACCTAATGCGGGAAAAATCGATTTTCATTTTATTACGCCAATCGACAGTTTCTGAGTTACTCTTTTATTATATCATTAAGCCGTTTCCCTTTCGGGGTAGGCGTGAATTGCTCGGTGGTAAAGTAGTGATGTGTGGATCACGCTATGATGAATAATCTTCTGATTCCTATCTTCATTCTAGCCCACAACAATCTGGGTGATACAAAATCATGATCCTTGAGATGCGTTCTTGTTTTTTAATTCATAATTGAACCGACCCCTACATTCGCGAGCCTTTTTCTTCGTCTCAGGTACACATAAAATGTCCAGTTTCCTTACGTGCATAGTTTATCGTAGTTCTCTTACCTTAAGATTATTTACTCCTCTAGCATTCCAAACACCCAGTCTCCATTCGTCGCCTGAAACTCGACCTTTACATTCACCATGTGGATACATTTCGTCAATCATAGTTTCAGTCCATACCGAGGCTATTTCATTGTTTGTATTATTCATGGTTTAAATTGTACACCCAACTACCACCTTTATGCGTGTATTTTGTTTTGCGAGCCGCAAATCAGGTCCGAGTTAAGAAGTGATTCTTCGTACGGTGGAGAGTCATTGTTGTAACGTCAATCCCACCAAAACATCTGTTATAGGGAAGGGTGGGGGGGCAAGGAAAGGAAACCGAGTGTCGCAAGTGGTTGATGTATTATACTGTGAAGGTCACCAGTCTTCAGCAGCGTTGTAATAGATAGGAGTTCGAATGTTCCCATCTGCTAATTTCTGGCCTACCTCTTGGCAGGGAACCAAAAACCCTTTCTTTAATTTTATTTATTCATTTATTTTTTTAATTATTATTATAAAATTCAGTGAAAACGATTAAATTAATAAATTAATATTAATTAATTAATTAATGCCATTCAAAGTACTAAAACCAATTGACGATTTCCTCGAATATTTCGAAACAATTTCAAATCCCTATAAATGAGTATTTTGGAATAAGAAATTAAAAAGAAATAAAATAAACGTCTACATTTTTATTAGGTGAAAAAATTCAGCGTTATTTGAAGCTTTAGCTTTAAAATTTTTCTTTGATCGCAAGACTAATATAAATTGGTATAATCTACTCATCTGCCAAAGTAGACTCCAACATTATGTATTTACTTTCTGATTTTCATGTTATACTGTTACAAATAATCAAATTTTAGCATTTTATATTTTGTTTATTTCCAAAATTCTGGGAGACCCGACCTCCCTTCTCTCAAGTACGCCCGCGACTGATTTTCAGAATAAAGGGTAACCATGTGTCAAGGGTCAGTTTACAATAACGACTTTTTTTTCAAGTTAACTGTTGGAAATATTCAGCGCTTTAAGTGGACCTCTCTGAGAGATTCTCGAAGATGTAAAACAGAAGGAACTCCTGAAATAGTGTGGAGGTCTTAACTTACTCTGAGTTAGATAATTAGAAAAATATTCGGAAATTATCATGGAATTCAGTAAAAACCATTGAATTAATCTCTGGAACCTGTCAAAAAGTCCTAAAAATACCATGATTTCTAGAAGAGAAAAAAAAGCTTTCAAACTTCTTTCAAACCATTAAAATCAATTGAGAATTCCCTCGAATTCAAAATGAATAACAATTTCAAATTCAAATCACTATTAATTAATTAGAAAAATATTCGAACATTATTATAAAATTCAGTGAAAACAAATAAATTAATCTCTGGAACCTGTCAAAAAGTCCTAAAAATGCCATGATTTTTATAAGAGGAAAAAAATACTTTGAACTTCTTTCAAACCATTAAAATCAATTGAGAATTCCCTCGAACTCAAAAAGAATAACAATTTTAAATTTAAATCAGTATAAATTTGTTACAAACCCAATTAAACACTATTATACAGTTCAGCGAAAACCATTAAATTAATCTCTGGAACCTGTCAAAAAGTCCTAAAAATGCCATGATTTTTATAGGGGAAAAAGAATACTTTGAAACTTCTTTCCAATCATTAAATTCAATCGAGAATTCCCGTGAACTCAAAAAGAATAACAATTTCAAATTCAAATCACTATAAATTGAATAGAAAAATATTAGAACACTAGTATGAAATTCAATGAAAACTCTGCAATTAAGCTCTGGAACCTGTCGAAAAGTCCTAAAAGTGCCATGATTTTTATAAGAGGAAAAAAAAACGTTGAAACTTGTTTCAAATCATTAAAATCAATGGAGAATTCCCTCGAATTGAAGAAGAATAAAAATTCAAATGACAGTAAATTAATTAGAAAAATATTAGAAAATTATTATAAAATGCAGTCAAACCCATTAAATTAATCTCTGGAACCTTTCAAAAAGTCCTAAAAATTCCATGTTTTTATAAGAGGAAAAAACAAACTTTGAAACCTCTTTCAAACCATTAGGAACAAACGAGAATTCCCTCCAATTCTAAAAGGATAACAATTTCAAATTCAAATCACTATAAATTAGTTAGAAAACCATTCAAACAATACTATAAAATTCAGTCAAAACCATTAAATTAAGCTCTTGAACCTGTCGAAAATACTATTTAGATGACAGTTGCTCCCAGTGGGACCCTGCGGTGGTTGTTAAACTTTAGTTTTTAATTATATATATATATATACTATTTGCTATCTCAAGCATCTTTCTAAATTATTCCATTATTTATAAAATGGATTGGAGGAGAGAAGCTTATTTTGATGAGATTTTTGTATTGCGTCAATCTGCTTTCCGCTTTGAAGGGATAGCATTTTACATATTTACAATATATTAATATTTACAATAACGAATATAACCTAATTGTGGTTATATCTAGAAAATTAAAAAATCAATTAGCCTATTTGCGAAGCAGTAATTTTTGCTGCAAAATCCGATTTTATTATGTTCATGCCAGTCTATTATAAAAGAACGCAAAATAATGTAAATTGTAATTGAACGAAATATATGAAGTTTAATTTTGTGTGATATCACGAATTCACCTAATCAAGGGAATTATACAAATGTCTAGTAAAATGATAAGCGCTAGTAATTATATTATATTAAATAAAGGGACTGACTAGTATCAGAGAATTTTCCATAAATCTAACCGATCATGTATAGGCTATGTATAGCCTTGTCCTGGCGTGAGAACAGAAACCCCTCATTTACGGCAGGGGCAGGCGTAAATAATTCAAAAATTCAACAAAAATATAATATCGTTTCTTATGTCTACTCTATAAAAATGTAGCAATTTAGTTTTTTTATGTTAGTGTTATTAACCAGATAAATATTTCAAATGAATTGATGTTAAGTGTTTTTTGTCTACTGGTCAAAGATCAATATCTTTTAATATTGATTTTTAATTTTTAAGTTGTGAAAAAATTTTCTCAAGCTCCGCTGGGATTCAAACCCAGGTCTTTCAGATTGTCGGTCTGATGCTCTTACCTACTGAGCTATGGAGAGACATTACACGTATTACACGGAGAAAACGGATGTTTAAACGTAGATCTTCAAAGGGTAAGATAGTACCGCCTAACATGCAGATATTTATGCCGAATATCTACATCTTTTTGAGATGTTCGGCGTAAAAATATTTGTATTTTGAACTGAAACACATTCAGATGTTAAAATCGTCCGAGCGCATGCGTATCGCACATTGGAAATTTTCGACTATATTTGACGGCTATATATTTTTGATATTACAATTATGGAATACTACAATTTTGGAACACTTCCAAAGGATCAAAATTAGCTATCCCTAATTAAAATCGCATAACGAATTTCTTATGTTTGCACGGCGGAACAAGGTTCTTAAATGTGAGGTTATATTGCCTCAAACACATTTAACAAAATGTTTGTAAATATTTTAGTTCAAGTCTCCGAAAATAAATAAAATTTTAAATTCCGGTTACAGATCATTTGTTCTCAGCTTATTTGCCCCGTTCTTTTTATTTATTTTGAATTACAAATATTGAACATAACCTTATCTTGAATGAATGTATCATCTTATCGATATTTCATACCCTTTATCTGTTTTTCGTTCATGTACGAACATTCAAGTTTAATTGTAAATTTACAAATAATTTATCAATTAATTCCTTACATGATTAGAAATAAGTAAACTCCTCAAATATTTATGCAGCCGTTATTTGACATATTCATATATTTCCGTTTAATATTTCTCTTGTGAGATCTAATATCCAATTCACGCGGGTGGGCGAATGGCGTAACCGTTCGCCACGCCAGTCGCACACTTACGATTGGTGATCTCCTCGAAGAACGAACGAACTGTTTGGGCATTATTATACATTCTGGGAGAAATTTGACATGGTACGAAGTTAAGAGTGACATTTATGTATGCGGGGAGGACCCCTCAGGTGGGAAAACCCCACAAAATCTTAGAAGTTATTTTATGTGAGAAAAGTATAGAAGAAGAGAGGTAAGGGATTAGTGGAGTCGAAAATGAAGATTGCAGGTGGGTCAGGGGTGGCATGTCGAGTCTCGGCGCCACACCGACTTATCGTCCCCAGCCAGGATGACTTATTTCATGAGAAAGTTTTTGGCATCACGATTTTGGAAAAGGATTAAAAATATATAAGCCATTAAGAAGAAAATATTTTCGAAAGATGATAGTGATGTAGAATCATAAAAGTTAGTAGCGGTTTCTTTGATAGAGTTTCAAACATATGGTAACTAAAATTCTCTGTGAGGTACAGAGCTCTTGGTATATCTAGGTGTTTTGGTGATACGCCTGAGAAGTTTACTTTGGATGACCTGAATGTTAATGATGATGCTTCTAACACACCTGCCCAGGTGACACAGACGTAAGTTATGATAGGTCGTATAAACATTTTACAGATTAGGATACCATAATCAGAATTTAGGCTGTAGTGCGTACGAGGGCTGTTTGATAAGTCAGTGACTTTTTGAATTTTTTTGCGCAGTAACTTTAAATGCACCACTGATCCCGTACTTCGTCGTGTGGTAAATCGGGTTCAGTTCCCCCGGGTTTTTGTCCACAAAAATTAAAAATTTTAAAAACTGTATTAGGAGATGCTATAAAATAGAACAGACGACCCCGAACTCTTTTTTTGAGTGATAATAGCAAAAAAAATGTATTCTGCTAAATAACAATTTTCTCTATGTGCACTATTTGGAGGCTAGAATTCGTTTTTGAGGTCTCTGCCATTCCGATAATGTCGGTCTCTGTTGTACCTCAAAATACACACACATTAATCAAATTCAGCAAAATTAAATTTTTTACAATTATTTCACAACAGAAGAGTTCACGGACGTCCATTAGCATGTTCGCTATCATTCCCCAAATTTGTAAGGCAAAATCTTTATTATTGTAGGAAAAAAGCCGGGGAAACTTAACAGTGCTAAAATTTTTAATTTTCTAAGTATTTATATTCTTATATATTAAATATATTTAATATATTTTTATGACAAGAGTTTCTAAAAAATTTATAGTTTTTTTTTGTTGAACAACTTTTGTCTTTTCCTTTCTTTTTCGTCTCTTGTGTCGTTTTTCCAAAACTTTCATTTTTTTATTTTTCATCTTGTTTTTTACGACTAAAAGAAAATCTACTTGTTCTATTTAAAAATTATTCATAACAATTTTGTAGATCCTTTTTGGGTGAACAACTTTTGTACATTAATTTTTTTCGTACCTTGGGTCGTTTTCAAAAAAATTTAATTTCTTTATTTTCAATGTTATTTTTTACGACTAAAACAAAAACTACGCGTCCTATCAAAAAATTATTCATAACAAATTTGGATCTCTTTTTTGGTGAACAACTTTGGACTTATTATTTTATTTCGTAGCTTGCGTTGTTTGACCGAAAATTTAATTTTTTTTTAATGCTGTTTTTTACGAATTTATGCAAAAACTACGCGTCCTATCAAAAAGTGATTATTAACAAATTTGTAGATCTTTTTTTAATGCACAATTTTTATCTATTCATCTTTTTTTCGTATCTTGTATAGTTTGACTGTAAAATGGAATTTTTGATTTTTGATTATTTAATTTTTTGTGCCATCAAAATTTGAATTATCCATTTTTCAAGAAAATTCAAAAAGTTGTTATGACAATTTTTTAGGGTGTACAAAAAGCAACGTTTTTTCCGCTTGCCTTTTTTCATATGGTACGTTGTTAGGCTCTAAATTTTCAATTTCGTTTTTTTTTTAATTTTGTAAATGCTATAACTTTGTTAATTCATTTTTTATCGAAAAAAGTCATTAGGATAAATTGTTCGTCTTTTTTAATACCACGAACAACCGTGGATAGAATTTTTTAATAAAAAAAAAGTTGTCTTAAAAATCTTGAAAATGTTCAAACTTTTTGAATTTTAATCAAAAATGGCTGGCTAACGAACTTGACCTTCATTTTAGGGCCGTGTAAGAGTATACCAATGGCCAATCCAATCTCTCAATTCTTTCGAAAGTTATCGTGCTCACAGCATGCATACATACATGCATACATACATACATGCAGGCATACAGACAAACACATTCGTAAAAACCGGTTTTTCGGGTTCAGGGGGTCTCAAAACATGGACATTTGACAAAAAACTGGAAGGTCATATTTTACACAAATCTAATATACTTTCTCTGATGAGAATGTAAAAACGTGCAAAAATAATAAATTGCAGGCATGAGTAATTTAACTTTTGTTATACTCTATACAATTATCAGAAATTTTAGCGAAGTCAGTGTTTGACACTATCGTATTACTTATTTTAAAAAGTAATGTTAACGTTAACGAGTGACAATTGTCTGGTAACGGTAATATAAAGTAACGAACTTTACTGTACGTTACTTTGCGAAATTTCTTAGTGGCATTTGTACTACGTTATGTCATGATTACCAATCAGAGTACACATTTTCTTTATAGTACACGGAAAAAAGTGGATCGTTAGAAGAACTCTCTAAACTATTAGCTCTAATTATTTTAAATTGAAGCGCAGCTTTTCGTCGGTGAATTGTGTTAAAGTTACTATTTTGTGTTCTGGTAAATTAAACTGACTTTTTAAAAGAGTAGGATGAACAATTTCAAATAGTAGATGAGCTAGGCCGGTTCTAATTACAGATTCCTACCTTACAGACATCGAGAAGATTCTTGCTGTAGTGGTTCATGTCCATGCTAAATTTTTCTAAAAAGTGGTTTATGTCCGTGCTAGGCTTCTAGATCATTCTCGAGGGTCCTGATGACGTCATCATGCATTCCTACCTTAGTAGTATAACAGGGGGACTTCTGGAGACAAATCCCTGCACCGACATGATACCGACATCTAGAACTTTCGCAAGGTGGTTGACCTGGAAGCTTCTAGAAGGAATTTGAAGGTTATATGTTTAGTGTGCAAGAGAGATTAGTCACACCGCACGTGTAAAATGCAAAGGTCTTTTGTTATTCGTGGTGCTCGCCTTTGGAACAAACTACCTATAAACGTTAGAAATGCACCTTCACAGTTTCACTTCAGAAAAGTCATTTTTGGTTACTTATTTAACACATATAATCCTACCTTCGAAATCACACATTGGTAACACTTGAATTCTTAATTAAAAATATATGAGAGTGTGTGTATGAATGCGTTTTTACTTTTAAGTATGTATATTTGCGTATATATATTTATAGTATCCTGCTGTTGAGTACCTATTTTTGATTTAAATCGTCAAATTGATCGGCGTCGCATTTTAATTGTAATATGTATTACCTGTTCCTTATAGGGCTACTTGGCCCTAGAAACTTTTCTTAAATAAATACAAATAATAGTATAAAAAGTAATTTCAACATCCAAAACAGGTTTTAATTAGCACATTTAAAAAAAAAATCATTAGAAATAGGAAACTTACATAAGAAATGCTTTGGACTCCCCCTCCCTCTAAGTAATGATTCGTACGACCCCCCCCCCCTTGAAAAACCCTTACGTATATAATAGACAGGGAAAAAATGACCTTAGTGCCAGTAATCGTGACGCAAATTTTCTTGCTTTTTACCTAATTCGAGATTATTGAAATTTCATTTGACACTATAAAATGGTGAAAATAAGTGGGTTTCATCAGAAAATGTTACTTCTAACATACTTTTTGACACTATATTCAAAAAATAACCAAGTTTCACGATTTTTGGGATCATCACGATTACTGGGAAATTTACCCTGATAAAGAATTATATTTTTATTTGAGACAGCTTCACACTTTATGAAATGGGTATTCCGTTTTCTTAAATTTATGAACATTTTCTTTCTATAAATTGAGAAACTATTGCTGTCAAACTTCAGACAATCGCGATAAATAAATTTTCAAAACTTATCTTAGTACTGCAGCAATTCAGATTGCTCCCGCAAAGATGCGGTTTTCATAAAACGTCAATTTCGCACATTTTTAAAATGTCAATTTTCCACATTCGTTGTCAAGGAGATTTTTTTGGGTCCATGATAATAAAATAATAAAATTTTAACAGTTTTTACTCTTGATATTGACCTATTCCACTGTTTTAGTACACAGTAAAAACAAATACTTAAAGCGAGACTTAAAGTTATATTTGACTTAATTCTAGATTTTAATTGAATTAAGAAAGCATATAAATTTAAGTATACAAACTATCTTAAATAAAGCACTTACTTATATTAAATAAGAAATAAGCATGTTTCGACTGAAATAAAGTAAAGTATATGTACCTAAGGATTTACTCGGAATTTGTTCACCTTTTTAGATCAAAACTTTTTTATCCTTTTTCAGTAACTCAATATCTCTAGAGTAATTATTTATTTTTTAGTTTAAACTGCAGAATACATTTTTTTATCGCAATCCGCAGCCTAGCCTGGTCGAATTTCATCGAAAATGAATAACTGTTTCTAATCAAATTTTTCTGGTTTTAAATCAGCAACACCTAATTGTGGAAGTCGACTTCTAGCTGATCTTTAAATGGTGACTTCGATTTTACAGAATTTTTTTTCGCTCTCCTGAAACATTCCGATTTTGCTGGTTATCTAGTTCGTTTCTGCCACCCTTCGTATATATAGCTTATTTAATTAAAATAATAAATATGACTTTGTAATGAGTTATAACCATCTAACATCATATATTACTTCATTTTTACGATAACTGAACAACAAAAAATTGATTTGAGTATTTTTGTTAAATTTCATATTTTTGTTTATAAACTTTGCGAACTTCAGTGAAATGTAGCATATAATACACCATTGGGAAACGCATTATCAAAGTCTTAAATTTCAAGAACAAGATTTATATAACACATTTTTCTTATATCGCAAAAAAATTTGAGCTGAAAGCTTAGAGACACATGTTCCCAGTTAAACTTGAATAATTAATCTCTGTTTCATTTTGTAAGGATAAAAAATGTATTTCTGATTCTTCGTAAATGAATTTCCACCATTCAAAAGTTCGCAAGTTTACTTTTTCGTATCATTTCATCTAGTCGGTATAAATTGATTGCCGATAAAACAACTCGTGTGGAAAAATTCCGTGGCGCTCTACCGTTTCTATCTAGTCCGCCTTGAGTCGACACTGGCGCGCAACAGGCTAACTGCCCAGTGGCTAGACTGGGATGTAAAGCTCGGATCGACTAGTTTCTGGACAGATCGGCTATTTTGATAAAAAATAGTGAATAATTAAATCATATAATTATTTTTTATGCCATAAAAATCCAATATATAAATATATATATATATATAGCCCTTTGTTTTTTTGCATCACACTTCTGCCTCTATCTCTCGCACTAAGAAATTCCTCTGGATACCTCTGTGGCGATGATGGTTGATGTTTGATGTTCGATGGTTGATGGTTGATGGTTGACAATATATCTTTAATTGTTGATGGTTGATAGTTCAAGGTTCATGACAAATGGTTGATAGTTTAAGGGTGTATGACTGATAGTTGATGGCAGATGATTGATGTTTGATAGTTATAAGTTGATGGTTGATGGTTTAAGGCTGTAGAACTGTTGGTTTTAGGGTGTATGACTGATAGTTTATAGTAGATGGTTGATGTTTGGTGTTTGATCGTTGATAGTATATCTTTAATTGTTGATAGTTGATGGTTGACAGTTTAAGGTTTATGACAGATGGTTGATAGTTTAAGGGTGTAGGACTGATCGCTGATGGTTGATTGTTTGAGGTTTAGTACTAATGGTTTATGTTTGGAGAAATGAGGACTGATAGTTAATGATTTAAGAGTGTATGACTGATAGTTGATGGCGAATGATGGATAGTTTGACGATTATCACTAATAGTTGATAGTTGAAGAGCGTATGACTGACGGCTGATGGTCGATAGCCTAAGGTTTACAACTAATGGTTTGTAGTTTAAGGGTGTATGACTTATAGTTGATGGTTGATGATTGATGATTGTAGGTTGATGGTTGATAATTTATGGTTGCTAGTTCATTGCTTATTGTTGATAAAAAATGGTCGTTGGTTGATTATTGATGGTTAATTTATACTGTTTGATAATTGACTACTGATGGTTGATAGTTGATTATTGATATTTGGTGGTTGACAGTTGATCGTTCATGGTTAATAAATGATAACTGATAGTTGACAATTCAATCGTGGAGTGGGTTGAAACTAAAAGCCTCCAATCTCTCAAATTTGGATTCCTGTAAACTCAAAATAAGTGTGAAATAGATGCAGGAAAATCCCAGTCGAAGTGCAATTCCTGAAAGGTGTAAAGAGATTCTGAGCGCTAAGTAAATCCGCGAAGTCCCGTTTAGAGCATCCGAAGAAGAGAAAGGCGTCAGGGGAGCAGGGAAGCAAGTATAAGGATGAGGGAGGAAACTGGGAGGTTTGCAGCTCGAGAGTCGCGTGAAATCTGCATTTCAGGCTTCCATCCTTCCGTCCTTGCCAGCCATCATCCCCAGAGCTTGCTTGGGGGAGTTTGGTCGGAGAGCTTTCGAGCGGCTCGCAAACACTCCTCACCACGGGAAAGCCTCACTATATACCCACTGTACCCCCTATATAGATATACTACCTCAACCAGACCCTGCACCCGCACCCCGTGTCATGCTACTTTTGCTTTCGCTTCTAGTATTTGCCTTGGAAGAGTGCAGCGTTGCGCGGACTGCGTCGACGACGTCGGGGATCAGCATTTTCCAAGGATATATTGCCTTCGAGAGCAATCGTTATTTCAGCTGAACGCGTCGACCCTAAGTGGCCCTTTCCGTTCCTTAAAATCTTTCATCTCCTTCCTTCATGAGATTCTGATAAAAAGTGATGGGATTCAAATAATAATAAAAATAGAAGCAAGAAATGACACTAGGGTGGTCCAAAAAAGGATTTTGGCATTTTTGTCATGCTTTCCCCCAAAATTGTGAAAATGAAAAATGAAGGTCAAATAAAAACTTTATTCCGTAATTAGAAATAATCCAGCAAAAAGAAATTTACAATAACTTCCACTTTTCAGTATCAAACGAGTTTTCTAATCAATGAGAAGAGCCAATGTATTTATTATAAGAACTCTGTAATTATTTCAACAATGATGAAGAGCACAAATGGTCGCTCAAAACTGAAAAAGGGATTGATGGTTTACGGTTTATGGTTAATGGTTGACATTTGACAGTTGATGTTTTGTGGTTGATGATTGATGTTTGATAGTTGATGGTTGAGGTTTTATGGTTGATTGTTGATGTTTGGCAACTTGCGATTTATGGTTAATGTTTGAAGTTTAATGGTTGACAAATGATGGTTGATGGCTTGTGGTTTATGGTGGACGGTTTATGGTTTATGTTCGAGGTTTGATAGTTTATTGTTGATGGTTGACGGCTTGCGGTTTATGGGTAATGTTTAAAGGTTAGTGGTTAACGTATGATGGTTGATGGTCGACAATTTATGGTGGATGGTTCGTGGTTGATTGCTTGGTGATTGACGGTTGATGATTGATGGTTTATGATTGATAATTGATATATAATTGTTGATAGCTGGTGTTTGATGATTGATGGTTGATGGTGGATGGTGGATAAGTGATGGTGGATGGTTGATGGTTTATGTTCGATGGCTGATGGTTTATGTTCGATGATTGATGGTTTATTGTTGATGGTTGAAGGTTGACGGTTGATGCTTGATGAATGATGGTTGATGGTAGATGGTTGATGGTTTATGTTCAATATTGATAGTTTATTGTTGATGGTTGACGGCTTGCGGTTTATGGTTGATGTTTATTTTGTTTTCAGGAATTACAATAGGATCATTTTGTGGTATTTGTCCAAATTTTATCGTAAGATTCTTGGTTTATTTTCAAGAATTTGTACAATATTTTTAGTATCCCGGTGTGCCAAATTAGTGTTCTCTAATGTGCGCATGCGCCAATTTTATTCTCGCAGAGTCTACTGCAGTGAATCACTTTGCACATAATTTGGATTTAGGTGCATGGAAGTCCTTACTTTCGAGTTTGGGGTTGAAAAGAAAATTCCCGTACGGTTTTCATAGCCAATTTGACCCTCATGTTTGAAGTTTGGTGGAAAACTGTCACTTCTTGTGAATTTAATTAATTATTAATGAAATAATTATTATGTCAATACAAAACAAATTTTGTTACTCCCAGTCCAGTGCATGGTGCAAAATAAGACTTTTCCAAAGTAATGTTTTTGTATATTTGCACAATATTGTTTTATTTGAACGTTAGAAAACTAATAAATGAATCGATAACTCTCTTTCTAAGAGGGACATTTTTTTAGAATTGTGATGAAATTATTAGGGATCTTTTAAGAAAGTGAATTAAAATAAGGGGAATTTTGTACAAATTCGGTTTATAATATAAAATTCCTAATTTTGAGAATCCTAAACATGGGGATTTTATCAAAAAATAATTTTTTTGGTCTACACTATGAGGTCATTGGTTGAACATTTAATCATGTTCAGATATTATAGATATTAACGATGAATATAAGTAAATATTTCAAAGAAGTGATGAAGAAAATTCAATTGATGGATATACTTAAGCAGAGGAAAAATTAATAATCAAATGAGATTAATCTCTTTTAGTGATCAGAACTTTTGAACTGAATTCTAGATTTATTAGGTAAATTTCTTGCTTGTATGTATACTTTGTGGTTAGCTGCAATCGGAGTCGCATGATCACTTCATCCTGTATTTTCTCTGTTTATACTATGCATTAGAGTCGGAAGTCGAAATCACGTGAAAAAAATTGACGGTTAAAATGATTCTACAAATTAAAAAAATAATAATACATTTTAGAATAAAAAAATCAATATTTCAATTAGATAGATTTTCTGATTTTTAAAAAACTCAGTTTGCCAAACTTTAAATTGCCAATACACATACAATTTTTTTTTTTAATGAAGCAAAACGATAAGAGCGAGCGGTCGTAGAATTAAGGTAGCGTTAAGGTATGGATGGATGTTAGTTTATAAGAAACAATTGTAGGACAAATTCTGTAAATCATGGAGGTGTGAGCATGGCAATTTTTCGGGGCCAGTATTCAGAAAAATAAACGTTTATCCATCTATAATCAATGCATTCCCAAATAAATTAGAATTGAATCTAGAAAATATTGGTCTGAATACAACCGACACAATATTTTCTTAATCCGAGACAATTTTCTTTAGACAAGTAACAGTTTCTTGGATCAAGAAAATATTGCATAATCCGTCTGACCAATATTTTCTTTCTTCTATTCTAATTTCTTTTTTGTGTAAATAATCAATTTATTTAGTAAAGGATTTGCATAAAACAATTTTTAAGTGCCAATTCTAATTTCTGGGTCTCCACTGATCGGGAAAGCCGAGAATTAGCCTGGTATTTTGAGCACCGGGAAAAGGCTGGGAAATATGAATAATTCGTTGTGTTTTAAAAGTCTACTATTATATTTTTGGTTCAGAATTCATCTCTTTTGGTTGAAAATTCAACTGTTTTGTTGAAAATTCCTGTTCTTGGACAGAAAATTTGTCCTTTTGGATTGAGAATTCATCTTTTAGTAGAAACGTCATCTTTTTAGTTGAAAATAATTCTTTTTCATTAAAAAGTCTACTATTATATTTTTGGTTCAGAATTAATCTCTTTTGGTCGACAATTCAACTATTTTGTCAAAAATTCGTCCTTTTTGAATTGAAAATTCATCTCTTTGGTTGAAAGTGAAGTCTTTGTCATTAAAAAGTCTAACATTATAATTTTGATTCAGAATAGGGTTATCCACTAAAATTGGTATTGCCTTATAGTTAAGTTATTTTTATAAACTTTGACTCCCAAAGAATTTAAATGTGAAATTAAAACTTAATTTTGTTTATTTAACCATTTAAGACCCACTGGGAATTTTAGTTCCCAAAAACGTTTCCAAAAATCCATAACTTTGCGAAAAATTAATATATTTTTGATTTCTTTGCAGCACAGCCAAGAGAATTATTTCTTTTATTTGTAAAATATTTGACTCTCTATAAATATTGTTGCATTTATTGACTATGACGTCATAAAGCACAGTGTGTTTAAGGTCATGTTTGCAGTAATGTCACGGACCTTTGATGTAAATAGTTATTAGGGAGCTTCCATAAAGGATGTCACAGTTTTAGGGGGGGGGGGTGGCTGAATTGCGACGGTCTATGACAGTGGCGGATCTGTATACACTACGTTTAAATTTTCTAGTAAGGCAAATTTTGCCGGACTTGAATTTTCTAGTACGGAAAATTCAAATCTGGCAAAAAATGCCGGACTACAAAATTAAAATACGGCAAAAAATGCCATACTTCGAAATTAAAATACGGCAAAAAATGCCGTATCTGTATACACTACGTTAATAATTTTATTCGCCGGCATATTATGCATGGGAAAACTAACCTTTTAACATATACATTACACCGATTATAGAGTAGGAAGTGGAAGTTATTTTTATTACAAATTGTGATTAAAAGATGTAATTAAACCTCTTATTCATTGAGAGGACGCTATTTTATGTATGATTTTGTCACATATTTTGCACGTCTTACCTCGTATGTGAGGGAATTTTTAGGTCAGCTTAGGATCACATTATCAGTTAAATTGATGGCAATTACCATCCAAGTATTTGACAACAATTTTATTTACAACCGCGGCCTCGATGGTGAAGCCTCTACTATTTTCACTCAGAGAAAAAGTTGCTTGATACGAAAGCATCGTCCTCTTACTTGTTTTGTTTTGAACGACTTAAATATGTTTAAACAAACAGAATTCTTTGTCTGCCAGATTAGTTGAAGTTTTTAGCAAAAATACAATGTTTTCTGTGAAAAGATTCTTCTTCAAACAAATGATATTCCTTTTAACATTAAATTTAAGAGGTTTTTCTATTTGTATCAAGAAGCCTCCTTCTGACACAAGAAGACATTTATATAAGTGTTCTATATTTCCTATATATTTTTAACCTAAATAAAGTTCAATTTTATAACTAAGTGATGGAATAATGTTTATTCTCAATTCAAAATATCAAATTTTCATACTGTACATAAGTATTCCAATTATCGCAAATCATACATTCTCCTGTTGTTAAAACAGTTTTCTATATTATTTTTCTTTTATGACTACGTAAACTTTCAAAGTTAAATTTATAGCGCACATTTTTGGTCTAAAAAATTTCTCGTGATGGGAACTTTTCATTTACAGATTCGAATTCAGCACTAAAGAGACTACAGAAAACTCGTCTTCTTTCCCAGGCACTAGAAAAAAAATGTTCAAAATGCAGGACTGTGTTAATAATCTTTCGAACATCAAAGCAGAAGCCTCCTTTTCACATATCAACTTTGACCACTTTAGTGTTCGATATCAATTTTAAGCACATTTTATATATCCAAACCCTAGTAATTAATGAGCTACATGCAATGTTTTGAAGGAAGATTTCATCTGAAATAAAAAAATATGGTGTAATGCGAAAATAATCTGCAAGGGCGATCCGTAAGAGAGTGTGGAGTTAATCCAGGAAAATAAAAATGATATTATCCTTTATGATTCAAGCCTTCAAATTCTTTATCTTCTAGATTTTTTATTTGAATTGACTACTATGCAGCCTAAATATAATAAAAGATTAGATGGAAAATTTTCCCATATTCATTGCCTTTTGTCTCAAGGTTTTTCTCTTTTTTAAATTGATGGTCACAGCGGCCTCGACCTACACAAAACGGCCTAGCCGAGGAGTTCCGCCGACCCAGCGTGCAATTTTCAGACAATTTCAGGTAATAAGTTTTGCATGTGAAATTGCTGTAATACGTTTTCCCAATGGGTTGGCAGGTTAGATGTATGTTATGCAAAGGTCAGTTTCCGCTGACCGTAATGGCCAACGTTTGGCGATGCTGAACATTGGGTTGCTACTCACGAGAGGGGTTAGGTTGGTCTCCGGCGCCGATTTTTTCGTTACCCCTTCTACATTTTTGAGTCTTTTAGTGTTTTAAGAGGTAATATTGTTTTTTGTGTACTGTTTCTACGCAAAATTGTTCTAATTGATGCTGCATTACAATATGAGCGTGAGTTGTAAAAACACTTGCCCTCTAGAGTATCATCAATTAGAAAATCTACACCTATAATGCTTCGCCATATGACATATATAAGGTAAAATTTTCCAAGCCCCTCCCCCCTGCTAACTTTCAATTGTACATAACTCCTGATAAAGTTATCCAATTTTACTTTTTCATAAGGTTTTTAAAATGGTTTTTAAACAATGTTTACAATAGAAATAATTATAAAATGACAAAACAATTATTACACCTTGATTTTTTATTTCAAAAAACACATTTGCGATTTTCACCCAATGCGGCATTTTTGATATTTTTTTAATTAGGCTAGCAAAAAAGCTTGATTTTTTCTCTTGAAACACATCCCAAAACAAAAATTATATGGAAAGTACGGGTTGGGTTATAGAAGGTCATAAGAGCGCGAATGCCCCGCGCCAACTAGCCACGGCGCCACTAGGCGTGCAATAATAACTCAGTGGTTCTAATATATATATATATATATATGTATATATATATATATATATGTATTTATGTTTCGTGATCGAATTCTCGGCTCCTTCCGAATACAACATCACTGCCAAGGAAAAAGAAAAGGAGGAAAGGTATCAAGAACTTAAAAGAGAGCTACAACGACTGTCCCCAAAATATTCGGTACGTGTAATTGTCCTTGTGATAGGTGCTCTCGTTTTTTTTATAAATTTAAAATTGTATACACTTTCAACTTTATGTTGTCTTTTTTTTAGTGCAAATGCTTAGTGATGGTTTTTTTCTTCTTAGGTATTTATAATTATTATTTCGAATTATTCAATGATTTAACCTTCTTTTTTATTTAATGTAGGCATTGGGCATATAATTAACAGGTATAATAAATATATACGAAATCAAGTTGATTTCAGGTTCTTATTATTTTTCTGGATTTGTAAATATATGATTTTGTTTATGTTTCAGGTGATGAATAATTTTAAGCTACACAGTTCTATTACTTCCCTTCGATGAAATTATTGGATTTCCAAAACATGATGTCGATTGGATTGTTATAAGGATTTAAAAAATAACTCAAAGGTGACTGCTCCTGATGATGTGGGCCATTGGGTATTTTCAATTTAACCACCAGCTAACTTCACTTCGTTGAGTGCTGAGAGGAAAACAATGGACCAAATGCATGGGAAAAAACTTTATTTATGTTATATCTTCACAATAAATAATAACTATGGTTATTTTATGATTTCATTAAAAAGTAATTCAAAAATAAAAACTTATTTCCAAATATACTTATATATAAAGCATTAGTTTTTACGAAGATATTAATAAAATAGGGCAAAAATTGGTCAAATCCCATGCATTTCATCCATTTTTTTCCCCTCAGCACTCAACGAAGTGAAGTTAGTTTATAATGAAGTGAAAATGCCTGATTACTTTGATGATGTAAGTATATAATTTTGTTAGACTTCTTGCCCAGGTGCGTCTCATGGGTGACGTGAGGGGCAGATGCTCATTGGTGGATCTTCCTTTCGTTCACAGTGTATGCCTATTAGGGTGGTTTTTATCTCTGTTATCACCCCCAAGTTTTGTGTGAATGTCTAAAAAAATTTCCTCTAAATTTGAGCGAAATCGTTTAATATTTAGGGGTCGCACAAACCGCAAAAACCATGAAGTTTCCCATTGGTTTAACATGGGAAAATGTCAGCTTTTTGTAAATCTAATATTTAAACGCGATAATATGTTACAAATAATTCCGTATTTCTGTATATTGTTTAGAATTCGTCAGAGAATAAGAATCAATCATACAATTTGAGGGTAAATGAAATTAAGCCACTCTTATGGGTCCGCAAAGAAAAACCCACAAGTGACAAACTTTATTTACATTATATTTCGGTTTATTAGCGCTTTTTGAAAGTTTTTTTCATAAGTAATCATTAATTGGTAACGTATGATCATCCAGTCATTTTTAACTAATTTGCAATTGTTTAAACAATTATAGTTTGTTTAAACATTTTTTTCAGGCAAGTCGCAAAATGAATGTATTTTCTAGACGTTATAAGTACTTTAATCAATGACAAAAATAAAATAATGTATTTATATAATTTTATAATTATTTAAATAATACGTTTTTGTCCAAGTAAGTAGTTTACCTAAAAAAAGCAGGAGAAACATTTTATCGCACCAAATTTTCGACAGATTTTAATATTTTTGTGTACTAATTTATTTTCTAAGAATACTTGTAAATATTTGAACCAATTCACATTATTTGAACAATTTAATTTTGTTTAAATATATTATAGTATAAATTTTTAATTATTATTCAAGCAAATTATGTCATTGTTATAATTAATTAAAGAACTCATTACGTCTGGAAAATACGTTTATTTCGCTACTTACCTGAAAAAACAATGTTTAAACAAATTAAAATTATTCAAACAATTGAAAATTAGTTAAAAGATGACAGAATATTCAAAAAGCGTTACTAAACCACAATTTTAAATTAAAATTTGTCACTAATGAATGGGGTTTTCTTTGGGAACCCATTAGAGTTCTCTGACGAATTCTGAACAATATATTGAAATACGAAATTATTTTTAACATATCGCGTTTAAATATTAGATTTACAAAAAGCTGACTTTTTCCCATGTTAAATCAATGGGAAACTTCATGGTTTTTGCGCGACCCCTAAATTAATTCGAGAAGTAAAAAATAAGGGTCACCCTAATGCCTATGTTAATCCCTGTGTACAGAGATGTCAGAAAGGTTTGTTTCTAATCCGCGGTAAGTTTTTACTTTAAAAGTGGAAGCACGCTAGGTATTTATCTTGCATCGGGCCGAAAATGTTCGGATTTGCTTAATTTTTTTTTACATACTAAACATGTAAAATGATGAAATATTTACCTATTTAAAATTTCCGGAAATTGTTTATTCGAGATATTTTCAGGTTTACGTTACAGTGCTCTTAAACTCAAATTAAAAATTGCTCAAGTTAGAACATTTAACATTGCAGTTGATGAATTTGAAATATTCCATTTTTTAATTAGGTAGGTATATAAAGTGCTCAACTTATAATACTTACTCAAAAAGTACTCCATATTTTGTCATGTTATTGGTACCTTCTATATTCAGAAATAATTTATTCAAGTGCTATAATTGCTTCAATTATTATTCAATCAAGAGTACGCTTACTAATTTCAAAGAATTTCGCGCGTGATTCAAATATTGTATTTTCAAATATCGTATATTTGAAGAGAAAGGGGGAAGTTTTTGGAGAATAGGGAGAAAAAGGGTAATTTCAAGAAAAAAGAGGAAGACTGGGCACCCTGCAATATACATACAGGTTTTGCACATTTAAAAACTTTTTCTAAATCATTTTGACGCGTTAAACCTATTCTAATCCGTTTTAAACAATAATGGGCGAGTGATTATATCAAAACAGATTGGAGAAAAGTTTCCAAATTTTGAATGACTTCTTTTAGGTATTACAACTACAAAAGTACGCGAAGATGATACTAAAATCATTTTAAAGTCTGTTCCATTAACTTTGTATCTAGTCACGCTGCACTACTATTTTAGGATAAATCTCACAAATAATTATTTAATCTATTTATTATGCGGGCTGTAAATGGTTACTTTTAGACTTACGAAGATTTTAGTGTAGTTAAAAATCTATTTATGAACGTTCGTTTCAAATAAATGTTAATAATCAAAAGCCTGCATGGGTCGGGTTGTTTATAAGAAGAAGGAATCATTTTTCTTAGTTTCTCATTCGCCCAATCCGAACCTCGCAGCGAAAATTGCCCATCACGTAAGGATTGTGAGAAAAATGTGTTTGAAACCCCCAAAAATCACGTTTTTAGGGTAATGTTCTTCATAAAAAGTCCGGTAACGCTCCATAGCACAGTCGTCCAGAAATGGATTTTGGCGGACATATATATGTCCACAGATTATATTTCTTAACCTTAAACGATTTTATCTTTCTTTGTTAAAAATACTATGCATTAAATTCCTTACAACGTAAGGAACCCAATTTTTCTATTTGTTTCTGGATTTAAGAATAATTTTACAAACACAGCGGCAAAATTGTGAATTTCAACGATAAGATTTTTTTATCTCTGAATGAAACTCTGGAATGAAGTAATTGTTAGCCAGAAATAATTAAGAGAGACTTAGAAATTACAAGTATTCTTTTATAAATTGTATTTAGTTATTATAAACAGTTTATTTAAGCAAATGCAACAGTATATCAGTTTGTTCTGGAAAAATTTATTTTGTATTAAGAGATATATGACCCCATTATTGAAGGCACTCGGTGTTAGGCGACTCATAACTATTTAAGGGCCCTGGAAATCGAGTTTACATCGCAAAAATAAGATTCAGGCCAAACGGTGAAGCCATTTTATCTGATTTTTGTATACATACTTTAAAGTGTATAGAGACTCTCCGTAAAGGTAGATTTTTTCAAAAAAATTCTATTTTTCATACAAAAATTAAAAGAAAGAAATTTTCGCCGAGAACATGGTTGCAGTAATGTGTTCTACTATTTAGCGAAGTAAGGAGCAGGTGAGGAAGTTATTTTGCTCGGATGTTCGTTTGCGCGCTCCTAGCGAGAAAAGGAAAAACTGCCATGCGTTATGACTCAAGTGTGCAGGTAATGAAACACTCACTGTAACCAACACTGATTAATTCAGGGGCGGGAACACCGTATACGAAAAGTAGGGGCCCCCACCCAAATGAGTGGGTGAATTCCTAAAAGGTTTGGTGGGTGTAGGTGGTTGCAAGTGGATAATATCATGAAATGCAGACTGTGAAATAAAACTGTAAACAATATAATGTCTCATAATCCATTCGCCCCCGAAATTCATGCATGCAATATTCACGCCGACTTAGTGTAACTGTACAATTTTCGGCATCTTACTCCGGAAGTAGTACCTTATTACATTAAGTGACCATTTACAAGCTCTTTGTATAAAAAGGCAGATTATACAAACATGCAAGAAATCAATAATCTGTGTCGCTAAATTTCCTCCGAAAAATACAGTGAAGTCTCCCACATTTCCGCGTCCTTGAAGGGTAGGAATTCGTTATTTTCATGGCTGGAGGGGCCACCACATATACCGCGAGCGGGCAGGTTCTTTTCATCAAGCGACGTTTATTGGCTGCCCGGCCTTGTATCACTGCGCTTGCTCTTATCACACTTTTTCAACCACGCATGTACCGAAAAAGCGCGGGTCGATTTTAAATAAATAAATACTATCAATAATAATATACAGATAAAAACACCCGACATTCCTAGAACTGCTGTTTCTCCACGCAGTTTCTCAGCTCAAGGGGCGAGAGACGGTTGCAACTCTTGGGTCATCCATATAAAATACATGAGTGACCTTATGCTCGCGATGGTTAGTGTCGCCACAGAGGTATCCAGAAGAATTTGTAGTGCAAGAGATAGCGGCAGAAGTGTGATGCAAAAAAGCAAAGGGTTTACCAAAGGGGTATCAATCTCTCTATGCATGTCACTCTGTGCGGATGCACCTTCAATGTTTCCAAAAGACATATGATAAATCTATGAGAGGTTGAATCGAAAGCTTTCCGATAATCAATCCAGGCCATTGACAGGACGCGCTGATGGGCTGCAGCGTCTTTACAGACTTTTACAGCCTTTTTTTATATATATATATATATATATATATTGTAATCAGTGGGTTACAATATAAGGCCTTAGAGTAGGCTAAACTCCTCGCTCTTGGAAAAATGCAACGAATAGTTGCATCACATAGGAGCGAGGAGAGAGCGCAGAATCCGCGGTCTCCCACTATTGCATCTCTGGTAGAGCGTGGGAGGAAGAAGTAGGGCGCGATTCATAAAAAGGCTCGCGCGGCCCGAAACGGGCAGTTGGGTGTGGCGAGGCAACTCGCGGAGTTTTCTTGCAGCGAACCTTAAGGGTAGCGGGAGATTGCTTCTCCCTCAACTATCCTTATACATCAAACCAAGTGTGGGAAGTCTAGCTGACTTAGAAAAAATTTCTAACGCAGCAATTCTTCTCCAGAAGGAGAGAATACCTTTTGGAGAGGACGAAGATTGTCTCTTCCAAATCCTGTTGAAAAAAGGACATTTTGTTGAACGAAACTCTGTGTAGCTGCACGTTACAGTTTTAGCTATTTTTCTTTTGAACTCTCGAGACATATCTCTAATTGAGTTTTTGAGCAAATTGTGCATTTTTATGAAATATAATTCTCGTGTTTTTTAACTGAGGCCTTTTTAGGTATAATTACAAAAATATTCCCTCAAATAGAAAATTAAATCACTATATACAGACGAGCTGAGTAAGATTATATCTTATGTCCGGGTCCAAGAAGTTGAGTGATTTTATTTCCAATCTGCCATTAAGCTTAGCTTCTTATGAGAGGATAGGAGTTGTACTCCTTCTCCCTGTTAAGAAAGTGGCTAAGCCCGAATGCCAGAGAGAAGAGAATATTTCTCTTTTATTACAAGTTCGACCTGAGAAAAGGTCTCTTTTCAAATTGAAAATATTTCGTGGCTAAATCCTCCAGAGATTTTAGCTCTCTACCTTGCATACTATCTTTGTCTCTCTTTAAGAGAAAGAGAGTACACACCTGTAGTTTGAGGAAGCCTCAACTCAGGGCCTGCTCGAGAAGCACGTAGTATTTCGCCTGCGATTCTGTAGCTCACCTACCTGCGTAGGGTCTTTAACCGTAGCTGTAGAATGAACTCATAAGGATTATAAGAGACCGCAATGAAAATGATAATTACCTGGTATTACGAGTTTGAAATAGAGGTTAACGTAGTTGTCACCAAAACAGGTGTATCTTGGACACTAAATGTCAACGTGTGTTATTAATGCGTGTCAGCAAAGATTCAAGCGTGTCAGGTACAAAGAATTTGTACCTCGGTCATTGACCTCAGCAAAATAAAGAGGACATTTCCTACGGGACTATTAGAGTCAAATAAAATATCTAGCTGCCAAAGATAGGATTTGTATTTAGCATGAGTGTGTTTTCTGGATAGTAATTCCAATGTATTAGAATTATAAGTACGGCGATTTCTATAGAAATAAAGGGACAGATAAAATCGAAAATAAAATAAAAATATATTTTCATCCACAATGAAATAAGTTAGATTTTATAGAATCGAAAGACTAGGGCTATCAGGATATCAATTGATCGCGACAATTTTATGAATTAAGATTCGAATAAAGAAAATTATCCTCACACTGCACAATAGAAGTTCAAGTAGATAGATGATAGGGAAAATCTCTTGTAAATGATAGCGTAGAGTAGGCTTTTCTGAATAAATCGTTTATATGTGAAATTGGAATCTTTGTTTTCTCCAAAGCGCCCTTATTTTATTCACATTATTATTCAATATTCTTAACAGGGTGAAATCAGCCCCTATTTACTTAACCTATCAAAAGTTGGAGGTAACAATACATATAATTGAAAATAAGGTTAACAACCACCGTAGGGTCCCACTGGGAGCAACTGCCATAAAAAATGACACCGGTTTCCAGTAGGACCGCGGTAAATCTCACTCATGGCCACGTCTCGCAACCCTGAGATGGTTGGTCACAGGACACGACGAAATCATAACGACAGGTCGGCAAAACCCTCGTGTGTTTTGGGGACACGAAGCGACCTAAGGACGACTGCTTTCTGCGTCCATATCGCAAGTACCGTGGCATATTTTTGGCACGCGGGTATGGCTTTAAGGTTACGAACCAGTGATAGTTTCGCACCTCCGACAATAATAGCAGTCGCTCATCTTGATATTTCACTGGGATTCCGCCCAAAGTCCTAAAATCAATTCAAAAATATAAAGTGGGAAGTACCTAAATCTTATATATTTGAAAAATATTTGAAAAAATGAAAGACTTTTATTATTTTATACACACTCACTTTTTACAATAGTTTAAAACAGTGAGGGAAATATTTCTCGGATAATAAAAATTCTAGTATACTGGCAAATATTTGTTGTCAATGATACTTTTTTGTAAGAGGAGGTTTTTTCAATGAGATCGGAATCTGAAAATTCGAATTTTTCTAAAAATTTGTTATGATTAGAAAGGATTTCTTGTTGAATGTTACAAAGATCTGAAGTAATAAATTACGCTAATAACTATTTCAATTCATTTTTCAGTAATAAATTTTTTGTTTATGGAAGCAGATTGCATTTTGTGGCCAGACTGTCATCTATTTGTAATTAATATCCCTTCAAGATACTATTTTTTCTACACTGAGCAACTTGACACTGTTGTCCAATTTACTAATTTTTAATTTATTGTTGCGTACATTACTTGCCAAGTCGATTCGAACTAGTCTTAAGACAAGAAGTATTATTGTAAGTCTTGATGGATACACAGAATTTCTCTTAAAGAAAATTATATTACTAATTTATGGTTCAGGCCTTTAGGGAAGTAGAAAAAATTGACAACATATTTAGATTCGCCATCCAAGGAAAATAATTATTTCAGGCAAACAAACTTATCAATACATAAGAAATAAATACCATGAAGATAAATGCCAGGAAGATAAATGATATGAAAATTCTGTAAAATTTCAAGCGGATTAGTGATGACCCTCGGAGGCTTTGGGAGCCTTTTGGGATAATGTGTTTTTTGTTTTGAGTTACACTTCAAGACATAAAATAAAGTCTCGCTTGCGGCCAGGAGCGACACTTGACATACGTGTTGACCATGTCTTGGTTATGACTTGATTGGGGGATAATGGAAGACTTAGCCAAGTAAAAAAGTTGGTGTAATTTTACATAGTTAAAAATGAAATAAAAGAAAAATGAATGTAATCTTCTCTGTTTTCCTGTTAATCCAGGGTGAAATGCTCCAGTAGAATATGTGATATCTTGGTCCTCTTTAATAAATGATGATATACCCTGGTGTACAAGTACGAGTATAAGCCAATGATAGAAGAGTAGCCGATATTGCAGAAGAAAAGTTTTTATTTCGAACCTATTATGGCAGGATGCTGTATCGCGTTGCAGTGCTATTCTTTGATGTCACTTCTGACGCAGTACCTCTATACGAAGCAGAGCAAATTCGGTATCGTTACACAGAACCTTATATTATGCTACGAATCGGTATACAAGGAGAACATGTTTGCACGTGCGAACGTGAGCTGTGTGCTACTTTGCTGTTGTTATATTATGTACAGATCGGTGGATTTCCTGACTCGAGGTAATCTACGGTATTTGACTCTGGAATTTCTACTATAAAATAGGCATTTCCATGTTATTACGGTTAAGACCAGTGTTTGACACATTACCAGTTCAAAGTAACGCGTTAACGTCACCGTAACTTCCTCAAAATTCGTAACGCGTTACCGTTACTAAAAAAAGAAAGGAAAATGTTATTTCAATAAAAATATGATTGAAAAAAGGTTGAATGCGCTAGACATCAAAAAGTCACTCTAATGTAGAAAAAACGATTTTTTACATTATTACATATTATAGTAGTGAAGTTTAATAATAAAATTATTAATTCTTCACATTAAAAAATAAAATTTTGCAATTGAAAACATTTAATAAAAATAAAATCAACTATTGCATTCGAAAGTGTTATGTTTATATTATATTAAAATATAAAATTATTCTTGCTTATACATGTTATTGTGAATGTCCTCCCGCCCCCATCCATTTGTTGAAATGATTTTTAGAAAGGTAACACTGTAGAACACGCTAATTGGGTTTATTTTATTTTTATTAACTATTTTCAATTGCAAAATTTTATTCGGAAATTTAAAATATCATCAATTCTATTATTAATTTTCACTGCTATACTAATAATGTAAAAAATCTTGTTTTCTACATTTGAGTGACTTTTTTATGCCTAGCGTATTTGAACTATTTTAATAATTGTTTTACTTCATACCTTTCAGTGCATAATATACATTATCACAGAAAAAAAGAGGATTCAGTAAATTTGCGGCTCAAGTAAAAGTTGGTATCATTTAGAACTGAGGCTCCAATGAAACTCTTTTTGAGGGTTCCTTTGTAGTTCGTTGATATCCGATAGATGGCTATTCATATTTTGAATTGCGCATGTGCCGAAAAGCCCGAGCCTATTTGAAATCAATAAAGACTATGAATAATCATACAGATAAATATTAACAAACATTTTTTATTCTTTTTTAAAAAAGTGATTTTAAAGAACTTGAAATATTTCAGGGAATTTTGTAGGTATTTGTATCAACATTTTCAAGAGATTTTAGAGGATTAGAAGAGATTGAGATATTTTCAAAAAAATGCAAGGCATTTTCAAAAGATTTACATAATTTAAAGGAGTTTGAAAAAATGGCAGAGAATTTGAAAACTTTTAGAGTATTTTAAAAGGTTCTAAGGAATTTTCAATTAGTTTCAGTAATTTGACTGATATCAGATTATTTTGGGAGATTCTGAGGCATTTTCGAAAGTTTTAGAAATATTATAGGCTGTTTTTGAAGAGTCCAAGGCATTTTCAAGATATTTAAATAATTTCAATGAATTTCAAAAGATTGTAAAGAAGTTAGAATTTTTGAGGGTATTCTAACAGATTCTAAGGAATTTTCAATTCATTTCAGTAATTCAATTGGATTTCTGAGGATTTAAAACATTTCCAATTGTACATTTTTATTTGAAATTCGAACTAATTCCTGAAAAGTACATTCTTTTGGTTAAAGATTCATAACTTTAGTTGAAAATTCTTCTTTTCTTTTGTAAAAATTAATTTTTTCAACTGAAACTCTAAATATTTTGTTGAAAAGTCCAATTATTTGTTGAAAATTTATGCTCTCTGGTAATTTTGAATAATTTTATAATTATTACATTGACTATCTGTTTAAGAAATGTTATCTTAAAAAATCTAAATAAAAAAACTGATCAATAGTTATGTACCTAATATTTATTATAGATGTTGAGCGAATGTTGACATAACAATAACAATAGTAACAGTAATGATATCGTCTTTATCGCTATTTAACATTAGTTATCTAATATGATAACTGATTTTTTTTCATCCTTGACTTTGACTAGGATTGTGTGCTTCAGAATGTGCCTCAACAAAAATAATAGTTTTTTATCACAAAAAGAAATTTTCATTCACCCCAAAATGCGTTCTCCGTATCGAAAGACAACTAGAACGGGTTCGGGACGTTTCAGTTTTGCCCCACCTAGGTGGGTGCATTTGAAATTGCCCACACCTAGTTGGGTGCACTTAAAAACGCTCTCACCTAGTTCGGGGCATTTAGAAATGCCCACTCCTAGGTGCGTACGGTTTAAACGCCCACTGGGCGTTTTCGGGGTGGGAGCCTAACATATATATTGTAATAAGGTTTGTGATTATTTGGGAGCCTGTCCCTGACACCATTGTTCCGCGCAGTCACTTTTCTTATTGTTTGTCGCTCGAGACCTTGCGACCGCGGGCGTGAAGCGGTATTGTTTTTGTTGTGGTGGCTCGCTCGGCTTGGCTAGGCGGTATCCAGCTTTCACTTTTCAGTTCCGTTCCGACTTTCATGAATGCACTTGTGACATCGTTCTGATAAGGTCCATTAAGCTAGCACCTCCACAATCGAATTTTAGATTTTTTCATAACTCAGACAATGTTGGCCTTTTTTTGGGCCCCAATTAAAATTTGTGGGCTCCTTTACTTTGAAAAAAAAAATCAATTTTCTTGTGCCCAAAAATGAGAGTGGGTATTTTTGAATAGCAAAAAATCAGAGACTCTATCCGCACTATAAAATTCACAAAAACATTATTTTTTGATTAAGTCACACCTGCGAGGTACCAAGGGGTTGATTTTTAATGTTAAGGGTTGGCGAAAAAAAATCGGGGTGGTTATTTTCGAGGAGCCCAAAAATCAGAGACTCTATCCACACTGTTAAATTCTCAAAAATATTATTTTTTGACACAGTCATATCTGCGTTGTGCTAAGGGGTTGATTTTCAATGTTGAGGGTAAAACAACAAGACAACCCTTAAGCTCCAAAATCAACCCCACTCACAAAATTTGAATTTTTCGCGAATTTAATCCAGTCATATTTTGGGTTTTTTTTGGGCTCCTCGAAAATACCCACTCCGATTTTTGAACTCCAACCCTTAACATTAAAAATCAACCCCTTAGCACAACGCAGATATGACTTCGTCAACAAATAATTTTGTTGGGAATTTAACAGTGTGGATAGAGTCTCTGATTTTTGGCTACTCAAAACTACCCACTCTGATTTTTGGGCTCCAACCCTTAACATTAAAAGTCAACCCCTCAGTACCTCGCCGATGTGACTTTCTCAAAAAATAATCTTTTTGGGAATTTTATAGTATCGATAGAGTCTCTGATTTTTGGGCTCCTCGAAAATACCAACTCCACGTAGAGTTGACTTTTTTACCACGTAGATATGAATGAAACAAAATATGTTTTGAATTTTTCAAATAGGAAGGGTTCAAGAAAGCGTTTCTAAAATATGTCCAGTTGAAAATCTGTTTGATTTTTTTTTAATATAAAAAGTTATAATATAATATGATATGTTGATGATATATAATATGATATGTTATAATATGATACACAGAACTTCCAAAATTGAAATGTTCTTCACTTCTACCTTTCTGGCAACATTGTAATCGAGACTGGGGTGTCGCCAGTACTGCTCAGGTAGTAATTCGTCAGTCTAAAACGATCCTTGACCAGACTATGATAGGGTTGCACTTATACCCTGTTTCGCGCATTTAGAATATTTTATTTTAACCACTCATTTGTAAATTAGTCTATAACTGAATTTGAATAAAGAAAATTAAGTGAATGATACAACTTTTAATATAGCATCTTTACCCGTGCAAACAAAGAACATGAACTTAACATAAAGATCAGATTCATTCTTGCAGGATTATTAAGATCCGAAATATTTCTGTAAGATAAACCCAACTTTCCAAAGATCCATGCAGGATTAGTGCAATAAGAATAATTCAAAAAGGTATTTGCAAAGGGTACATGAGAAGATATGAGTTTTTAAAACAATGTCTGCGTGATCATTTTAGAAATCAGTTCCTTATGATCTCTATTTTAAACCCTGAAAATTTTGTTTTACTGGGTCGCTATAGACAGTAGGTATTTTCAATTATTCCAAAAACCAGTGAAGCAATTTATTTTAAACTTCAGGGATGAATAAAATATATGCGGACACACTACGTCCAAAAGCTTGAGTCATCTAAATACATTAGGAAATCAGAAAAATGAAAAAAACTGTTTTTGAGATGCTGAAAAATATACCACGGCTTTACTAAACATTATTAAGTATATATCAATGTTCAATAATAATGATAACAATTATATTGTACTTGCTAAGTAAAATTAAAACGCATTTTATAAATCACGTTTCATTTCCTATAGGTTACAATATATGAAAAACCTAGTAGCATCACATTCTGGCTTTTCATCGGTCAGAGAACGTAAACTAAGCACTAAATTCGTTATCTTATATCATTTTTACATAATTCGACTCTTCTGAAAACTTTGTCTTATAATTCCATGGAGAAAAACAATCTGTTCATACTGTGTAAAATGAAATATGGTGAATCAACTGTGCAAAATACTTTGTATCACATTTTCGTCATGTAATTGATTGTACATTGTACAACCTTTTAAATTGGCAATTTTTAACGTCACGAATTACGCAAAATTTTTGCAGAATAACGACTTTGAAAATTATATGAATTTATACCTAATTAGGGGAATCACTACATTCACAATATTAAAATGAATATTTTATTTTAAGTTTTATATCATTGAACCTTTAAATCTGTTCACATGTAGTTTAAATATCGTAAACACTTTATCAAATTATTGAATTATTTTCCTCTGGTATACGTGTTTGATTAAGGATAAGTCTGCTACGTTTAAATAGACAATTTTATTTATTTACCATACATAGTATTTGAGCAGTACTGGTAGGGCATATTTTGAGCGTATTGGATAAATTTTTGAATCCGAAGATTTGTAAATTTCTGTGTCTTCAATATTTTTTGAATACTTTGTTCCTTTATTTTAGTTTGTACGCATTTCTATTTTTCAGTTACGTACAAATAAAAAGTAGGTAAAACAACTGCCACAGGGTCTTTCTGGAAGCAAATGCCATCCATGAAAATCATACAGGCTCCCAGTAGAACCGCGTTCAATCACATGGCCATGTCTGGCGAATGTGCGATGGATGAACACAGAATGGGATGAAATCGCAACTGATAAAGTCATTTTGTCAATTTTTTAAGAAGATATTGCAAAAGTAAGAAAAATTTCAATTTTTTTCTCAAAATTCTAATAAAATCTAACATATGAAACATTTCACAATTTGCTGGGGATCATTTTAAAGTTGAATTTTAATAAAATTGTACCAACTCATCACCAGTATTGTAAAAAATGTTGTTTGCACAATGTAAAATGTTTAAAGTTAAACCAAAATTTTGAAGAAATTTACATATTTTTCTGCTGAAAGAAATATTTTTATAAAATATATAAAATAAGTGATCATGAGGTTTCTAGCAAATTTACTTGCAATATATATTTGTGGGCGTCCACATGAAAGGGAATCTTATGTCCGGTATGTAGTTACTTATAGGGACATATTGCCGGATAAATTTTCGGCATTTTAGGCCAAAAGGAAGCCTCTAAGTTGAAAAATGAGTCACCGGAGCATTTTTAAAGTCGGAACTTCGAAAAACTGTTTTTCGAGAGAAATACATCTGAACTTAGCCAGTGCCAGCCACAAGCACTAGGGTGGTCTAAACATGGATTGTAAAATTTTTTTTTACCCTAGAGGGCAAGGCCCCCCCCCCCAAAAAAAGTTTCCATTTCCGGAGAAAAAAATCCCTAATTTTTTTTCGAAATTAGAATATTAACACGTGCCACCGGGCACTTCAAAATCCCATTTAATTAACATGGGGAAATTTTTGATTTTCGAAAAATTGAACTCATACTTTGTGACCTTTCAAAATTGCAAAATTTTGCTTCAAAATCTTTTATATTCTGCTTTGAAATTTTAGGAAATCTCTTGGAATAAAATAATTTGCTATTTTCCCAGGAATTTCAAGAATTTTGTTTGATTCTCGTGACCCCCTTCCAAATTCAGTATACCTGAAGTTTTTTAAAACCTGTAAAATTTAAAAAATTGGCTTTTGAATCTTCCAGATTCTTTCTCGATACATTTGGAAATCTTCAAAACTAATATTGTTCTTCTAAAAGAAGACCAAATAATGTAATGTGAAATGTAAAGTATCGTTATCTTCATTTCATATATGTATTGAAAGTAAGATTTATCATTTTTACATGAAGGAGAAAATACTGTCTCATATTGTAAAATTTCGATATTCCTTTTACATATAAATATATATCTGTGCAATATTTTATGGGGTTTCGCCAACAACATTTATCATTACCCTAATAGCACGGAACGTTCCCAGCAACGTTCCATTGGAACATTCCCAACCAGCGGACATTTTACACCTCCCGGGAACTTTCCTGGAACGTTCCGCTGGAGAACTGAGTTTTACTTTTGAGGTTAGAATTTTATGGTTTCTGAAAATAGTCTTCAAATCGTCACAAAAATTGTAATTGTTATTTTTATTATTATTAAATTTCCCATCCGAGATGTTCAGTTGATAAACACGGAGAAAGCCAGTTTTGTCGAAAAAATTAATTCACTTCCCAGAATATCAATTTTTAATGAGACGGTGTCACAGTGTGACATAAGATTCACAGTATTCAAGTCATGATAAATAATAACATTAACATTTTCTGCTGTTGAACCATGAAGATATTGAAATATATGCCTTTTGTGAATATCATAACAAATACCTTGATCACAAAAGTCTTTATTGTTAATGTATATGAAATAGCAACTTTGACGTACTGCTACCATCAAAAATATGATTTCGAGCAATTCCTTCAAACTCGGTGTGTCTTTGAATTTTTGAGAATTTTCTAAAAAAAGAACCCGTTCTTTAAAGAATAGTCACTTGCCACCTTCTCCCGCTCCACCCTTCATGTATTAATTATATTACGAACGTAATACAAATTGTAAAAAATGGAGTATACAAGAGTGTGACAATTGTGAATAAATATTTAATATCTTTCGATCAAATTTTCCTCCAAAATTGAGGAAAAATATTTTTAAATAAGTGAAACATAGTAATTATCATTTTATATGTCACGGTCACTCTATTATATAATTTTATTTATTCAGTACTTTCCCAATTAATTTGAATTTTATTTTATACACATATATGTCATCAGCAAGAGTTTATGAAACACATAACCTAAAATTATGGTTAATCCGTATTTTCCTGTACCCATTTTCAACATTTCAATACCTTTGATTAAAATTGAAGTATTTGTATATTTCAAAATTAAAAGAAATTTTAATTCTAACATTTTACATTTTAAAATCACTTACATTTGCCGCCTTATTGATCGAAGATGGAGAAATTAAGCAGTGGGTTCTGATTCGCTTTTTTTTTTTACTTGCGCGTGGCTAGACCATGTATTTATTGGATCATATCCAACCCATATCAGGTCTAGCCACGCGCAAGTAAAAATATGCAGCGAATCAGCAACAATCCAGCTACGCCGCCATATTGAACAAAGTGAGCGGCAATTTCAAATAGGTGAAATGAACGAAAGAAAGTTTTTTCAATTTTCTGAAGAATAAATGTATATGTGAATACTGTAATTTTAATTTGAAAGTTTATTTCATATGCAATTATAAAAAGTATATTCTTTATTCATGGCAAGATCTTCTAACCATGATCAAAGAATACATGGTCTAGCCACACGCAAGTAAAAAAAGTTAACCAATAGGAAGCAGTTCTACCACCCATAGCCATATTGGATATGTGAGCGCGCGAGAATTAAGTATATTTGAAATGACGTAAATGTCATTAGCGAAGATTTAAAGTAAAAGATAAAGAAATTGTACAATTTCTAAATCAATAGAATAAGTTTGAAAATAATTGAATTTGTGCCATAGATAATATGAAATATTGAACAATATATAATTTCTTATCAGTTTTTATAATTCGTATATACGTGCACATAAATGTTTTAAAAAAAACCTCTCATTGTACACAAATAAACATATTCACATCTTATATTCGTATGAAATAATGAATTTACAATATATAATAATGAAATAAACATGCAACTTTTGCAACCTATAATTTAAAATGATGTAAGCTTAAGATAGGAAACTCTACAGTTGTAATTTAATGAAGGATATTTCAAATATTTTTGAAGATTTCTTTCTTTTTTTATGCTATTTCAGGTTAAGACTATATTAATTGTGTGAGTATTACAATGTTTGCAGTTGAAACCAATTCACAAAGTGGTTAATAGCCTGAAAAGCATCCCTGCTTGTCAAGAAAATGCTGAGACACTTGCGGGGAAAATGCAGAAGGCGGTCGTCCTTGGGTCGCTTTGTGTCCTCAGGGTACACAAGACTTTTGCCGGATCATCCTATTGAATTCGTCGCAGACTGGCCACCCATCTCACGGTCGTGATACGTGGTTACAGCTGAAATTTTACCGCGATTTCGCTAGGAGCGGGTGCAATTATTTCGAGCATTCTCGAGCATTTTGACTACTAATTTTCACTCTGGCACCTTAATTTTTCCTGCACTTGCAATTCGATACTTCAGTTAACCTATTTCCGTGCTAATTGATTCATTTTAAACAACCATTTCAGGATAGTTCCACTTGGCTTTGGTTCTCGTCTGCAACTAAACGCTACTTTTTCTTTACGTGACATATATAATATGGTATCAGGCTTCATGTATATAAATTAATTTGACATTTATTTCTGGGTGCCAGCCTTATTTATTGCCTATTCCTCCTCTTATGAATCAACCTTCCTAAGTTTGTGGTTACTTAAATAATGGTCAGCTGCATCACCTGTTCTATCGAATCTTGTTTATTCATCACACCAGTCTGGGATCTTTTTCTCAAATGTGAAAACGCTTCAAAATGTACTTATTGTTTCGTAAGAGTTTTGAGTTTTAAAGAAGCAGCATCGCGCAAATTTTTTTGTCGACCTTTTCATTTCTCATACTGGAATGATTAACTGAAAAAGTAGAATTATTTTTTCTTCAATCGATAAAAAACAATCAATTGAAAACTGTTAAGGAGTCTTATATATTTATTGGGTTCTTCTAAACAGAATAAATAATTTTACATATTGAGCAAAACGAAGCCTTTTCAAATAAACAATTTCTTTTTTCGGATACAGATTAAAAACTGGGTAGTGTCTATACGTCCGGACACAAATCACGCCCCTTTCCCTTTTCCAACTCCCCCATCCCATTGACAGGTCCGTACGTTTAGACTCAACCGTGTTATAAACGTACATAAACGTACGGACTGTCCGGACGTTTAGACTTGACCTAAAAACTATAGAGTATAATATTAAAATTTACTATTGAAATTATGATTATAATAATTCACCTATAATTTAATTCAGATTATTTCATTATTTATGCACATATATTTTATACATATGTAAATGATGGGCTACTGAAACGAATAAACGTTGCCGAAATTGCTGAATCACTGTTAAACTGGTACGATAAGTCATCTAAAAAAGGGAAAGTTCTCTCCTAACGAGAGTACGTGTAATGTTTCTCTTTGCATTTGTTACGCCTCACCAAGGGCATAATTGCTCGCAGCTTGACCAATCCATGTAAGAATGACATTTTATTACGATTATTATAATTGATACTGATTTATAATTACTCAACCAGTATAACGTTACTCAATCGAAAGACCAGTGTATCGTTCTTCGCCTGAAGAAGCAAATACAGTAAAATGCGATTCCTATTAATTTTTATTAAATATGACCAAAGTCGCAGTAAAATGTGATTAACTTTTGCACTGCCTCGCCATTAAAACCGTTTATGGACATTTATTTTCGCTGATTCTAAAATCTTAAAGAAAATCTGAAGGAAAACATGAGACCAAATGAAAGTTTGTTGAGGGTTTTTTGAAAAAATAGTTTTTACTTATTTATCAAACATATTATTTGTGAATGGTGTATGTCGTGATTATAAAGCTTATGTCGAAAGCTCAATATTCAGCATTAAAAATCAATTGCAATCAAACATTGAAAAAAGCTGGGGTTGTATAATATTATCAGATTTTGAAACATCCAATTTAAAATTATGGTGCATTTCAGAAAGCTTAGCCAGCGGGAAAAGGCGGATTTTAGCCAGAGTCCACATCCAGCGCAGTAACGCATCAGTTCTAGGGGGAGAAGTAAAAGTACTGCCTGTTAGTACTGTGTCAATTATTGGCATAGTACTGGTTTACAGCTGTCCCAGTACTGTCTGTCACTACTGGTAAATTACCGATACAAGAGTTCCACTAACGGTTGGCATCATACTGGTTTATAACTGGCCCTGTACTTACTGTCACTACTGGCGGAATACCGACGTAGAAGTTTCGCCAACGGTTGGCATAGTACTAAAGTCGGATTCAAAAGTCCGGACACCTGGATTTAAAGCTTTAATTCTCGGCGAGAAAAAATCGCAGATTGTTGAGTCGAAGACATAAATATTCTTCAACATTATACGTGTAAAGCGATGTCAGTTTGATTTTCGTCAAAAATTTGTTGACTTTCCTGTGACACAAAATGTGTGAAAAAACAAGAGAAATAACCCGCAACTTTCACTACGTCGACTTTGAAGGCCTCCACAGGTTCAAAAATTGGTACCAGAAATTTGAAAAAATTCATGAGTACCTGACATTCAGGATATTTTATTTTATTTCGTGAAACTGAAAGGTCGTGAATCGACAAAAGAATGGAACATGACTGCGAAAATAGATTCTACACTTGAGACATATTTCTATTTATACATTTATGACTTTTACGTCTATAATATTTTCTCGAAAACGTCGTGCGACGAATTCCCATAACGTCGTGAAACAATACTCAATTTAAGGCTTTCCGCTCTGCGGGCCTCTTTTTTTAACCGGTCAGCCACTGTGCGGAGGAGAATATACCGTGACCGTGGTGGGAGTTTCCAGAATTGCGCAAATGGAAATAACCGTCTACAGCTGACGGGGAATAAAAGGCGTTAGGGAATGCGGGAGTTGGAGAATAGGCGAGACTCCACTGTATTTAGATACCTTCCTGCCTATATACCAATATTTTTTTGAACCTAAGAAATACTCACAGAAAAACTAGGGTTTCTATTAGAACCAATTTTTGGTTCCAACGGAGCCGTGACAAAAAGGAACCTCTTTTGCTGAAAAGAAACCCAAAATGAAAAATGGTTTCTAAATGAACTCCAAGTATGGATTGAAATGGTTCCAATAGAGCCCTTTTTCACTTCTGCCTTGACTTACATAATTGATTTTACAAGTAAATGATGCACATTGTACTTTTTCATAATATTTATAATAAGTAAATAATATAATTAAATAATGTCGCACTGTGAAAAATTTAATGAAGAAACTTAAATTATAGACATTAGTCATTCTTGTAAGGAAGATAGTGCATATGAAATATGACAGTTTTTAAGGTTATGTTTGAAAATCCGACGTTTTGAACTGCGCATGTACCCAGAAAGCGCGGTACCATTTTAAATGATATAATATACACTTGCAATATTACGTTAATATTACATTTTTTAAGAAGTTAGGTTTTTGTGTCATTCAATTTTTGAAAAGAATGAAAAATGGTTGCTTATATTTATCTGGATGATTATTCATAGTATTTACTGATTTCAGATAGACCCGCGCTTTTCGGCACTTGCGCAGGTGAAAATATGAATAGCCATCTATCGGATATCAACTCACTAGAAGGAAACCTCAAAAAGAGTTCTATTAGAGTCTCAGTTCTGGATGATACCAACTTTTACTTGAGCCGCAACATTACCAAACCCTCATTTTTTCTGTGCTATTCGAGTAAACGCATTCACGATGAATCAGCGATAGCTTCGCAACTCTGAGAGCACTGATCACAAGGACAGTCATTTTATTCGAATATTCTGGGTACAATCGCCCTTTTAAGGTGTCGATACCTCTCGTCCTTTTCATTCTCCTTTGCTGCCTTATTGTATCCGGCCAAAGCCAAGAATTCGATCATGAATATAGTTTGTCTTGCGAAGTCTTGGAGAATGATGTCACGCCTTGCGTATGCAATGGAGACTGCTGTCCGAAACTCGTAGCGTAAGAAAATTCGGCACTTGTTGTTATGGAAAATTGAATCAATCTCCCTCGGATCGTATGACAGGCAGGGTCTAGGCCAACACCGCAAGAGCGACCAAAATGATGATACAGCACTCTTCGGGCGGCATTGTGTCTGTAAAGATACGTCGTTTCCGCGTTAGTGGGATACTTGGAGAGTATGAGCTCTAGCTACTCAGCTTGTGCATCTATCACTGGAAATTTTTTGATAGAAAATGTTGCTAAGGTACATTAATGTGAAAATGACACCAACCTGGCACGCGAAAGTGTAACCCTCTGTGCCCGAATTAAGTCCGGATGATCTGAGGAAAGCTAAAGTTAGCTCCTTCCATAAGGGCTGATCATCTAAATTTCTGTGAAAGTTTCCGTACACTTTCTTATCAAGAAACTGTTGGTGAAAGTTGTCGACCTCTGCTTGTTCTACTTGGGCTTCCAGAATAAGGCATCTATATGCAGAAATGCACATTTCTTACTTCTGATATTAATATTCAGGTCAAGGGTCTCGGCCGCCTATTTCGCGGCTTTGTAATCCTTTGTACATAATCTCGTGTTTCCTGACCAGTTTTAGGAGAGGATCTCTTCTACTTGCGACAATGTACGCTGTACCTAGGATAATTCGGGTTTAGAAACATTAGAGATTTAGTAGTCCGCGTAGACCTGGACGGCATGGGATGTACCATCGCGGAACGGATGAATTGATATGCGAGCTCTTCTTCATGTGCATGATCTTACGCGTGTTAGCCGCAGATATTTTGTTCAACACCAACAGATTGGGAGAACATATCTGTCAAAAGAGACCTGCGCGTTGGATTGTGTTGAACCGCAATAGAACTAGACTAGCCTCTATCTCTCGCACTAAGAAATTCCTCTGAATACCTCTGTGGCGACACTAACCAGCGCGAGCATAAGGTCACTCATGTATTTTATATGGATGACCTGAAGATCTATGCAAATTCGCTTAAAATTCCTTGAAACCTCTTGACATTCCTTGCTAAAAAAGTGATTCTTCTCTAAAATTGACTCGAAGATCTCGCAAACATTATAATTTCAAATCTGATTGGCTTTGGAATGACTTGAAGTTGTAAGAAGAAACAGAAAAAAAATCGTGCGCGTAACGCGCGTGTTGGTTTGCTAGTGGTATATAAATTTAATTGAATGGTCCTCTGTATTTATGATACTATTTTTTACAGGTATATATGAGCATTGGATGGTTGAGAAAAAAATACCCGAAAAAGATCGATACTTGAATATGGCTCGGCTTACAGCAGATTTAAGCAACCGAATAGCAGAACTCAGACGCCCCCCAAGACCAAACAGACAGAAGAAGAAAGATAAAAGTAAAAATATTCATAAATCGAAAGAGTTGATCTCTCCCGAAGAGGATGCAGAGTCTTATCCAGTTTCTGAAAAAGATAAAAAGAATAATAACAAGGGAAGGATGAAGGTTAAAAGTAAAGATATAAGAAAATCGGAAGAGATGAACTGCTTAGAGAATATTGCTGAAAGGGAAAATAAAGTAGATTTGACAGATGATGATACGGAACAGTTGTTTCATGAAGTCACAGAAATTGATAAAAGTACAAATATACGAAAATCTGAAGAGCTGAATCGCTTCGAGAACATTGTTGACGAGAAGAAAGAAGAAAAAGAAAATCAAGTAGATTGCACAGATTCTGGACAGTTAAGTGATCCCTTGAGTGATAAAACTTGTTCTCCTCTTCGAGTTGATAGGGATGATGGAGTATATGAAGAAGAAAATCAAGACGAGTACCTATTCAACACTGAAGGAGCAGAAGATAACGTATGTAAATTTTATATTAGACAGTTTCATTTACCTACTTTGCTAATTTTCTAATTTACAGAACTTTCCAATTTTCCAGTTGCTTTCTTAAGAAAGTAGTTTGATACAGTTACAGATGTTTGAGAAAGCAACTAAAGCTCCTTTTAAGGTGACTTTGAATTGTACCAAAAATTTTTTAATATCATATAATTAAAATTTTTGTTTTCAGTTATCACTATAATTGTGAGGACGTGTACGAAAAAGAAGAGGATTCAGAAATTGCAATTTGATTACTTTAAAAATAAGATTAATATATTCTTCTTTCATCTTCAGAATTATATATTTTCTCATTTTGAATATTTATTAAGAAAAAATTTAATTTTTCAGTTTTCAGGTTTTTTTTTTAGTAGTCTAAGGGAGGAAGTTTTGAGGATTAAGGCTTTGTGTAAAGTCCTTAAAACATGAAGAAAATAAAAAAAGGTTTTCTAGTTTTAAACGTTTCAAAAGAAGTTTGTATATTAACAAAAGTTTGTATTAAAAGCATACGCTTTACAAAGTAAATCACGTTTATTTTACAAAAAATGATTGAGTCTTTTGTAAACTTTATTCTCTTGCTATAAATAATATCTTCTTCATCACATTTCAAGTTTTTTAGAGCATTATATAACCTGCTTTACACCCAGGTATGTTCCTTTTAGTATAGGATTTATATTTCCATTTGGAACCCACAAAGAACCCTTCTTAGAACCTGATACGGCCTGGTTGAAATTCAGGTAGCGAACCCGTGCCCATTCGTACAAAATTTTTGTTCCCGTCTAGAACCCAGATAGAACCATATTATACCCTTTTGCAAAATCCACATAGGACTCCTGATTGGTCCTGATAGAAACCCATGATCTAACGGGGTTCTACCTGGGTTATAACGATTTTTTAGCAGGATTGAGAACCCAGATACGACCCTTCTTAGAACCCGATACGACTTGCTTGAAACCCAGGTAGAACCCATTCTCACAACATTTTTGTTCCCGTCTAGAACCCAGATAAAACCCGTCTTAGAACCTGATACAACCTGGTTGAAACCCAGGTAGAAACCATTTGCAAAACATTTTTGTTCTCATCTAGAACCCAGATAAAACCCTTCTTAGAACCTGATATGACAGGTTGAAACCCATGTAGAACCCATTCACACAAAATTTTTGTTCCCGTTTAGAACACAGATATACCCCTACTTAGAACCTGATATGACCTGGTTGAAACCCAGGTAGAACCCATTCGAACAAAATTTGTGTTCCTGTCTAGAACCCAGATAAAACCCTTCTTAGAACCTGATACGACCTGGTTGAAACCCAGGTAGAACCCATTCGCACTAAATTTTTGTTCCCTTATAGAACCCTTATGCAAAATCCATATAGGACTCCTGATTTACCCGGATAGAAACCCATGATCTAACGGGGTTCTATCTGGGTCCTAACGGGGTTTTTAAGCGAGCGTTCTTTTACAAAGCCGCGGAGCAGGCAGCTGAGACCCTCGGCCTGAATTTTAACGTCAGAAGTGAGGAAAGTGCGTTACTCATTACAATTATTAAATAAGATTGAAGAGAAAACACTATAAATGTTAAATGAGTATCATTAGAGAGTCAATTTTAAATCGAACCCAAATTTTTTATAAGAAATGTATTGCAGCTTATTCCCAAAAGCATTAGAATCATTTTGGTTCGCTTTTTCCTGCTTCTTAAAACCGATTTTTAACACTGAAATGTTTGGAGCACTCACAAATAAATAATAATGTTATTATTTATTTATAATATATATTTATTAATGCTTTTGTTGTGAGATGGTGGGGATGCGACAGAGTTGGATGACGTGGTGGGGATGAGAAGCGGGGACTTCATATTTCGGCGTGAAAGTGAGAATCTTTGATCCCGCGCGACAAATTGGGTTGAGGGAGTAGGGATGCGACAAAGTTGAGAAGGGCCGTCGCGCTGTGAACTGGAGCCATGAGAAGTTGTAAAAAACTCCAAAAATGGTTCCATTTCAGAACAATTTTTTTATGGGTTTTTTTTGAGTCCCTGATTTAATATCCGTTTTTTTAATTTTCAAAAACAAAATGTCTGATCCTATACTGTTATGAAAAAGCTCAAAATTTTCGATTACATTGAAATCTTGTAAATATTATAGGTTTCTAGAATCCTTGATTTTAAATCCTTTTATTTGAATTTTCCAAAAAAATGGCGAATATATTGATAAACAATAGCTCAGAATTGTACCAAATATTACAATAAACAAAATGAGCTATTGTTTATTAATATATTGGATGGAAATTACAATTATTAAATGAGATTGAAGAGAAAACACTATAAATGTTAAACGAGTATCATTAGACAGTCAATTTTGAATCGAACCCAAATTTTTTATAAGAAATGTATTGCAGTCTATTCCCAAGAGCATTGGGATCATTTTGTTCGCTTTTTCCTGCTTCTTGAAACGGATTTTTAACAACGAAATGTTTGGAGCACTCACAAATAAATAATAATGTTGTTATTTATTTATTATATATATTTATGAATACTTTTGCGGAAAGATGGGATGACGTGGTAGGGATGCGACGCTGGGACTTCATATTTCGGCGTAAAAGTGAGAATCTTGGATCCCGCGCGACAAATTTGGTTGAGGGAGTAGGGATGCGACAAAGTTGAGCAGGGCCGTCACGCTGCGAACTAGAACCATGAGAAGTTGTAAGAAACTCCAAAAATGGTTCCATTTCAACCCAATTTTTTTATGGGTGCTTTGGGGTCCCTGATTTCATATCTGTTTTTTTAATTTTCAAAAACAAAATGTCCGATCCTATACGGTGATGAAAAAGCTCAAAATTTTCGATTACACTGAAATCTTATAAACATAATATGTATCTAGAGTCGTAGATTTAAAATCCTTTTATTTGAATTTTCAGAAAAAAATGTTCAAAATATTTAAATAAAATAATTAAGTTATTGTTTAGTAATATATTGGATGGAAATTATAATTGTTAACTAATATTCAAGAGAAAACGTTATAAATGTTAAATAAGTATCATCAGACAGTCAATTTTAAATCGAACCCAAATTTTTGCTAAGAAATGTATTGCAGGCTGTTCCCAAAAGCATTAAGATTCATTTTGGTTCTATTTTTCCTGCTTCTTGAAACAAGTGTAAATTAAAATGCTTCGTGAAATTAGTGTAATTATTCAGTTCGAAGTAAAGTTGTGGCTCATTTAATTGAGTGATCAGTGATATTACTGGAAGTTTTAATGAATTTGCACTGACTTCCATTGCATTTTCATTTATTTAAATAAAATTAATACAATTATTACAGAGAAATTTTAAAAATCACAATCAATTATTAACTAATTAAGCTTATTTATAATAATTCAGAAAATTAAAATTAATTTTAGAAAGAAGCTCACAGGGATTGTATTAAAGCTTTTTTTTGTAACTTATGTCAAATCATGTTTTTCCTCTCAATACTCTCTACATTTCAATAATTAAGCCATGATTCACTCAAAATGTGTCAACTGTTTTTTTAATGATTAGAATTCATTCGACTCTCTGCTGCTTTTTTAGCTCCGACATGGGTTCCTGGAGACTTCAGGTCCATTCAGAGCGGGTTTCAAATCTGACCCGAAAATTTGCTTTAAATTTTTAAAAAATGACATGAAATTTTGGTTATTTATGGTAACCCCGTGGGTGCAAAATTTCGTGATTTCTTAACGACATCGTTACGACATCTTGACGACGACTTTGCGACATCCTATGTCGATTTCGTTAAGATTTCTTTACGATATCATAAATACGTCGTACGATCTAACGAAGTCTTTTTAACATTATAATCACATCCCTAGTAGCAAGATAACTGCTGACAGGCGCCAGCTGGGCACCAGAAAAAGAAGAATCTGTTTGCAGCCTGGCGCCCGGCTGGTTCCGCTTTGGCGTGCTGTTAAACTTAAATAACATCTAGAACGTTTTGTTTAATAATTAATTCACAAGTTTGAAAATCGCTCTCATGTTTTGGACTTTACACTCTTTTCCCTATTCCTCTCTTTTTGAAACATTCTTCTTTCTTTCTCCTGTTTTCGAAAATCTTTTCCTCGAGGATTCAACTATTTTCTTGAAAATTCTTATTTTTTTATTGAAAATTCGTTTTTCCTTCAAAAAATAATTTTGTAAACCGAATATTTAACGATTTCATTTTTGATTAAAAACTTATATTTTTTAGTTGAAAGTTAAACTATTTGGTTGAAAATTCATCTTTCTTATTAAAAAAAATTTATTTTCTTGTAGAAAATTCAACTTTTTCGGTTTAATAGTGAAAATTTTTCTTAAACATTAGACTTTTCAGATTGAAAAATCACTTTTTGGCTGAAAATTTATCTTTTTATAAAATTAATCTTCTTAGTTGAAAGTTGAAACACTTTGTTAAAAATTTTCTTTTCTTTCAATTCACCTCTTTGTTTAAAATTTAACTACTTTGTTGAAATTTTTGCTTTTTTGGTTAAAACTTTTTTACCTAAAAATGTAATTATTTTATTTCTGGTTGAAAAATGATGAATGATGAATGATCTTGGTAGACAAAAAATTTAAATATTTTATTGAAAGTTTACTACATTGGTTGAAAATTGTAATACTCTGGTAAAGTCACCTTTTTTGGTCAAATAATTAACTGTTTTGACGAAGAATGGTCCTTTTCGAATAAAATTCACATCTTATTGTAGAAAAGTCATCCTTTTTGGTTGAAAATTCAAATGGTTTTTAAAAATTCTTCCTTCTGGATTAAAAACTCATCTCTTATGTCTGACAAGTAATTTTTCTGTGTTTCAAATTCAGTTTTCTTGGTTGAAAGCTTTCTACCAAAGAGGATAAATGTTCAGCAAATCTGTTAATTTTTCCACTAAAGAAGGTTTGATGATAAGAAAAATGCAACCAAATTGTTGAATTTTCAGGCCAAACAAACGAACTTTCTACAAAACAGTTCTCTTTTAAATCTAAAAGTATGAATTTTCAACAAAAAATCTAATTTTCAAGTAAGTAGTTGATTTTTAAAACCGAAAGTATGCATTTTTTCAAAGACAGTTCGATTTTTAAGAACAAAGGTAACTTGCAACCAAGAAAGATGACTTTCTATGAAAAAAAAACAACTAATTTTCAATGCAGTAGGACCAATTTTAAAACTAAGAAGATTAATTGAATTAAAAAAAAAATAGGTAAATTTAAAAAAAAATGGATTTTCAACTAAATAGTTGAATTTTCAACAAAATGTTCGAATTTTTAAACAATATATAATAAACCTTAAAAAAATAAAAAGTTTAGTTTGATTTTCAATTTTCATTTTAAAAGACGAATTTTCTATAAAAACGAAATAGAAATCAAAAGTACAAATTTTCAACCTAATAGTAGAATTTAAAAAAAGAAAAGAATAATTTTGAACCAAAAATAGGGATTTCTCATTTCTCCCATTCATGAGCTTTCATTGTGCAATAAAAATTTAAATTATTGAGTTTTGAAAATCATATCAAACTATATGGTAACTGTGAATTTGTGAATGATTTAAATATACCTAAAATAATTACAGTTGAAGTATCTTGGTAAAAATTCAATTTTGTGATTGCATATACATCTCTCGGGTTGAAAATTTAACTATTTTCTTAAAAATTTCTCAACTTTTTTGTTGAAAATAATTTTTTTTTGAAGAAAAATTATAAACCTAATATATTTGATTAAAAGTCGTCTTTTTATAGTAAATTAGTGTTTTTGGTGTAAAGATTATCTTTTGCCTAAACGTTAATCTATTTGGTTGAATGTTCAACTACTTTGTTGAAAATAAATTTTTTTGTTGAACATTCATCACTTTAGTAAAAAATTTTTCTTTTTTATTCCAAATTTAATGTTTGTTCTTGAAAATTAGTTTTTTGTTGTTGTTTAGAATAGAGTTCTTAACTGAAAATGTAATTAAAAGCAGAATTTAAATGTTCAGCTGAATGAAGAAAAATTAGAACTTTCTAAACAAAAAAAAAAGAAATGAGATAAATTTGATAGTTACTTACGATACCACCGCCTGATGTAAATGGGACTTGAAAAACGCTCGCTTGGTGGTCCGTGTAACGGATTGTTTCTGTAAAAGGACAAGAGAAATGTAATGTTATATAATTAATTTATTTCCTTTTAATCTTTACGTGAAGTCATTTATTATAAACAAATTAAAACGTCCAATAGTGGAAATTATCAAAAGTAATAATTCGTAATCAATCAAAAGTAATCATTCGTAACATCACTTAAGGCCATGTGACGAGTGGGTCACGTGACCAAGCTAGTCCTCAATTTTTCATTGTAAACTTACGTCCAAAGTACACAGTTGTGCGAAAATCGTAGAGTTTCCAAAATTTCAGGTCCGCCATATTGGATCCGCCATTTTGCGAAGAGTACGGCTATTCGAAATCGATGAGACAAATTTTTTCTTGCAATTCAACTATTCCGATCACCGTTGATCAGAGTTAGGATCAAGTCCCAATATTCTTTTGGCTCGAAAAAAATGTATGAAAAAAAACATTCCCGATTTTTTGGTACTTTTCTCCAAATTTGGCGCCATATTGGATTTCTCTTTTTCAGTCATGAGAATGAGGCTTGAACATAAGTTAAAAAATTGTAGCTCTTGGTCGTTAATGGGTTAAACAGAAAGTTATATTCAGACAGGCTCCAAAACATGAAGGGGCAGCAATAAGTGTCTCACATAGGTATATCTGTATAGATTCTTGCAGGTATTTGCGTTTGGATGCAAACAAGATTCAAAGCATTCTCACATATGTAAAATCAATTTTAACCAACAACAGTGGAATAAATAGAATCAATTAAAAGGAGAAAAGGAATATAAAACAAAATATAAGACAATCAAACAAATTGAGAACTAAAATTTTATTTTTCACTGCAAAAACAAAAAGGTGAGTCAAATAGTCAAAAATATCCTCACTTAAGCAAAAATGTTACCATAATATTGAAAGGTACCCAGGAAAAAAGAACCGATAGGAAGTGAGTCGGTTTGAATTGCGTATATGTCATTTGCAGATTGAAAGACTGAAAATCCAATCGATTGGCCACATTTTTAATCTGTCACCTGTGCGCGGTGCTTTAAATCTGCCATTCCGCATTCTTTAAATTGCGGAGTGAATAGAGTTGAATGATACTGACCAACCTGAAATAATTCCTATAGGCATTCCACGATTCATTAATGTGCGCTTGAATGGGTTGAAATTCAATATGAAATGGAAGTCTTTAATGATCACACCCAATGGTAAAAATACGTTTCACACATAGCAACTTTAAATGAGCGTGAATCTGCCAAGTGTAGGTTACCTCAGATTATGTCCAACTGAGTGGAATATGCAGATTACAATTTTAAAGAATTAATAGTTTCAAATGAGAAGTATGAAGTAGTAAATTTGAATAGGACAATGCAGATTAAACAAAAATTAAAGAAATTAAAATTAAACAATATTCTAATTATATTATAATTGATGCAACCATTTATTTATAAATTCAATAATTATGAAGTTGTAATTCTCGTTTTACAATAATTTTAATAGATTATGCTGTGCAGGAATTATAAGATTTACACTGAAAGCGTCAGTGCCATTACTGCCATTCACTTTATTCAGTGTACATGCTAATGGTTGCAGGGAGTAGAAGTGTCAGAAACAAACTCCGCAATACGCTCATATCTATTTGCATCCCAAGCATCTAAATGTTTAGGATTTCTATACCCGCATTTTTATTAAAGATTATTTCTATAAAATAAAACGTGAGTGATAGTTTTTGTGAATTTGAGATTGATATAAGGTGAATGTGAAGTTTCATAACCTAAAGATTGTAACTTATTAATTTTTCACTTTCAGTGATAACGAGATTTTATGAATGTAAATTAAAAGAAAAAATTCAGTTTTTAATGTGTGAAATATATAAATAAATGTTCAACATTCAGATGTGAGATGATGCAAATATTTGAAAAATAATGTACAACACTATCAATTAAAAATCCTGAAAATAGTCTATAAATAAGAGTAGACTATGTATGCCAGGATTTGCTCAAAAGTTGTCAATTTAACTATTTTTTAGTAAATAATTAAAAATATAAAAAAAAAACTTTTTTACTTTGAGCGAATTATTTTCTATGGGAACTATTGTTCCTGAATCAGATAATACCCTTTCATAATCGCTGCTGAATGGGTCTCAGAAAAAAAATACGTTGCCCATTAAAAAACTCATGTTCTTATTCAAAAGTCAGCCTGATCAATGGGTGGCAATCTAGAATTCCAGTGACAGATACGCAATTCAGAAGTCATCAAAACCCATTTAAACGCAAGTGAATGGATTTTTGTTTCCTGGGTAACAAATATCAATGATATATAAATAAATAATGTGGTTAATTTCCATCGTCGAAACGATAAACAATGACAAACATGCCATCTCCGGAAGTAAAATAGAAATCATAAAACAACGAGTAAAGAGATCTTCTAAAAATCTAATCCTTCATATGAAAACTCGTAACCTCCATTGTAGTTTTATGCAGGAAGTTTTCTTAGTCATCACTTTCTAAGTCATAGGGTGACCTCTATATTAAAATTAGAATCAACTGAAGTAAAAAAGTACACTTCTGATTTTATCGAACGCCGATAATGATTTCGATTTATTTATTTTTAGTATTACTTTCAATGTAAGTTGTTATTAAAGATATTATATCTTTGGTTGTTATGCCAAAATTTTCAAGTGAAAAAAAAATGTTAGACCAAACATGGAATAGTTAAATTTTCAATTAAGAAAATTCATTTTCAACCAACAAACAAAAAGAATTTTCGAAAAAATAGTTACATTTTCAAGCAAAAAAATTGATTTTTAACTAAAATAATGAATCTGCAAAAAAAAATGAATTTTTAACTGAATAGTGGAATTTTCTACCCAAAAGATAAATTTTCTACCAAAAAAGACAATTTTTCAACAAAATAGATAAAATTTCGATTAAAAAGATAAATTTTCGACAAAAAACTGATTTGTCAAATTTTCAGTAAAAAAAATTAATTTTCGAAAGGAAAAAAATTTTCAATCAAAGAAATGAATTTTCCATCGAAAAGATTAATTTTCTACCAAAAAAGATTAATTTTGACAAAATGCGTGAATTTTCAACAAAAATTTGCATTTTATTTATATGTCTTACCTATTAGTTTAATTTTCAAACAAAGAAATGAATTTTTAACTAAAAAGCTGAATTAGTCACCAAGAAGTTTAATATTCTACCAGAAAAGACAAACTTTCAACAAAATACAGCAATTTTCAACCAAAAAACATGGAATAGTTGAATTTTCAATTAGAAAATTAATTTACAAAAAAAGAAAAAAAAGAGTTTTCAATAAAATAGTTAAATTTTCAAGCAAAGAAATTAATTTTTAAGTAAAATAATAAGTCTATAACCAAAAAAATGAATTTTCGACCCAATAGTTCAATTTATTACCAAAAAAGTCAATTTTGCAACAAAATAGTTCAATTTTCCACCAAATAGATGAATTTTCGACCAAGAAGATGAAATTTCTATCAAAAAAGATAAATTTTTTACAAAAAATGGAATAGTTAAATTTTCAAATAAAAAAATTCATTTCCAACCCAAAGAAACGAATTTACAACAAAATAGATGCATTTTTAAGCAAAGAAATTGATTTTTAACTAAAATAATGAATCTTCAACCAAAAAAAAAAAAATGAATTTTTAACCGAATGGTTGAATTTTCTTCTCAAACAATGAATTTTCTACCAAAAAAGGCAATTTTTCAACAAAATAGAGAAATTTTCAACCAAAAAACGTGGAATAGTTAAATTTTCAATTAAAGAATTAATTAAAAAAAAAAATAAAACGAATTTTCAATAAAATAGTAAAATTTGTAGCAAAGAAATTAATTTTTAACTAAAATAATAAGTCTACAACCAACCAAATGAATTTTCGACCAAGAAGATGAAATTTCTATCAAAAAAGATAAATTTTGTACAAAAATTGGAATAGCTAAATTTTAATTGAAAAAATTTATTCTAAAAAAAAACAACTAATTTTCAAAAAAATAGTTACATTTTGAAGCAAAGAAATTAATTTTTAACTAAAATAATGAATCTTCAACCAAAAAAAAAAAAAAATTTTGACCCAATAGTTAAACTTTCAACCCAAAAGATGAATTTTCGACCAAAAAAATACTTTTCAAGAAAATAGATGAATTTTCAAATAAATTCACAACAACAACAAAAAATTTCAACAAAATAGTTAAATTTCTGAACAAAGAAATTAATTTTTAACTATGAAGATTAATTTTGGTGTATCAAAGTCTATAAAAAAATACATTTTCGACAAAAAATAGAAAACTAATTTTCAATCAAAGAAATGAATTTGCAACCAAAAAGATTAATTTTTAACAAAATATTCATGAATTTCCAACCAAACTTTGAATTTTTAAGGAATTTTCAATCTAATAGTTAAAATTTCAACTAAAGAAATTAATTTTCAACCAAAAAGGTGTACTCAAAACTGAAGAACATACATTTTAAACCAAACATGCAATAGTTAAAATTTCAGTTAAAAAAATTCATTTTCACAACAAAAGAAAACTAATTTTTAACAAAATAGTTAGACTTTTAAGAAAAGAAATTAATTTTTAACTAAAATAATAAATCTTGAAACAAAAAAATTAAAATTAAAAGATTAAAAAAAGATTAAAATTAAAATTAAATTAAAAGATGAATTTTCTAACAAAAAAAAAATACTTTTCCACAAAATAGATGAATTTTCAACAAAATAATTGAATTTTCAACAACAAAAAAAAGAATTTTTAATGAAAAAGGTTTATTTCCAACTGAAGAAGATAAATATTGATTCAAACAAGGAATAGTTAAATTTTCAGTTAACAAAATTCATTTTCACACAAAAAACTAATTTTTAACAAAATAGTTACACTTTTAAGCAAAGAAATTAATTTTTAACTAAAATAATGAATCTTTAACCAAAACAAAATTAAAATTACAAGACGAATTTTCTACCAAAAAAAGACTTTTCCACAAAATAGATGAATTTTCAACAAAATAGTTAAATTTTCAACTAAGGAGAATAATTTTGGTGTATCAAAGTCGTCTAAAGTTAAACTAGTTAACTTTTTTTTTACGATTCATAATTAAAGATGAATGTTTATATTCTCGGTCTGAAAGTTAAACTGTTTTGTAAATAAATGTTCCTTTTGGCTTAAAAATTAACAATTTGGTAAAAAATTAAACTGTTTGCTTGAAAAGTAACTTTCTTTCTTGAAAATGCAAAAAGTCGTCTTTTGGGTCAAAAATTCAACTATCTGGTTTAAATTGAGCCAAGCAGATTAATTTTCAAAAAATCGAATTGGTAAAATTTCAACAAAAACGAGATGAATTTCTAACCAAAAAAATAATGTCTTTTTCTTTCAAAATTTAAAAATTTTACTTAAAATTATTGTACATGGTTAAAAATTTGTCTTTTTTGGCAGAGTATTAATTTTCTTGTTGGAAAATTCATCCTTTTGGTTTAAAGTTAAACTTTTTTGTGGAAAATACCTTTTTTTATGAAAAATCCATTTTTTTAAGTGTAAATTTAATTATTCCATTTTGGTTGGAAATTTATCTTTTATAAGTTGAAAATTCATGTATATTTTTTAAATGTATCTTTTTAGTTAGAAAATTAATCTTATTTGTTAAAAAATCAGCTTTTTAGTTGTGTAGTTTCACTTATTGTTATAAT
>JAABKJ010075445.1:100041351-100052207 GCA_011634705.1 Andricus grossulariae | reverse complement strand
TTGTTAAAATATATTCAAACAAATAACATTCAAATATATGATGATAAGCGACTAATATTTAATAAATTGCCTAAATAATTCGATTATTGTTGCAACAAAAAATATTTCTTCTAACAATGAAAAATTACCTCAGTCATTACAGAAAATGAAAATAACTTTTAGGGATTACAAGATATTTCTACAGATATTTACAAAATCTCCAGGGATTTTAAGGAATTTCATAATATTTGAGGAATTCATAGGATTTAAAATAAATTAAAAAAATTCCTAAGATTATAAGGAATTTTAAATGATTTCAAAGGGTTTAGAATTTTTTTGAGTTTTTCAGGGATTTGAGAGGTTTTAAATATAATTCAAGGGGTTTTTATAAATATGGATTTTATAAATAAACAAAGTAAAAAAACAGCCTTTTTACACACTTAATGTAACTGTTACTATCCAGAAATAAATACTTATGTCATATTAACGTCTACAGTGTTTTTCGGGTCACTGATTACGAATCTGAAGTCAAAATTTGAAAATTCAAAATGGCGGAACCAATATGGCGGACAAAAACTTGAAAAATTGATCCCTTGGCTTCAAAATGGGTTTTCGGGGTCTTTTTTTGGTCGTTGATCACGAATCTAAAGACAAAATTTCAAAATGCAAAATAGTGGATCCAATATGGCGGTCCAAAATTCAAAATAGGGGATCTAATATGGCGGACAAATTTTTTTTAATTCATTCCCGTGGCTTCGAAATGGGTTTTCCTAGACTTTTTGGATCGCTGATCACGAATTTGAAATCATAATTCCAAAATTCAAAATGGCGGATCCAATATAGCAGTCACAAAATTAAAAAATTGGTCGCATTGCTTCAAAATGGGCCCTCAGTGGTTTTTAGGTTGCTAATTACGAATTTGGAGTTAAAATTCCAAAATTCAACATAACGGATCCAATATGGCGGACAAAAAAAAAAAATTGAATAGTTACATTTTTATTACCAAAAATTAATTTTCAACAAAAAAAAAGATAATTTTTTACAAAAAAGTTGAATTTTCAACCAAATAGTAGAATTTTGTATTAAATTTTTGAATTATTCAGTTAATAAAACAAGTTTTTCACAAAAAGTTGAATTTTCAACAAATTTTTTAAATTTTCAGTTGAAAAAAAAATTTTCAACAAAGGAAAAACTAACTTTCAACATAAAAAGATGAATTTTCAACAAAAAATGTTATAGTTAATATTTCAACTAAGAAATATTTCTATTTGAAAACAAATATAGTCTAATTTTCTACCACAGCTGCATTTTTTAACAAGAAAATTGATTTCATACAACAACAAAAATAAAGAATTCTGAACAAAATACATAAATTATTAACCAAACAGTTAAATTTCCATAAAAATGAATTTTCAGCTCAAATTATAAATCTTTAAACACAAAAAATAAACTTTTGGAAAAGTTGTTTAACTTTCAACCCTGAAGTTGAATTTTGAACCGAAAAATTGATTTTCGACGAAAAAAGACACATTTTCAACAAAATACATATGTTTTGAACCAAATATTTGCGTTTTCAACCAAGAAGATTAATTTTCTACCAGAAAATACATGAATTTTGAACCATATAGTTTTATTTTCAACCGAGAGTTCAAAAAATTAATTTTTAATAAACAGACAACAATTTTTGAACAAAATACCCAAATTTCTTACAAAATAGTTGAAGTTTCAAATAAAAAAGATAATTTTTCTATCAGAAATGAAATATTGAAATTCTCAGATTATAATTTGAAATGATTGTTTGTGCTGAAAAATTAATGTTGACAGAAAATTGAAAAGGATTTCAAAATGTTTCGGAAAATTTTATACAAAATGTAGATTTTTGGAGATTTCGAAAAAAATAAGCTTCCTAAGCATTTTGAAAGGTTTGAAGAAAATCAAAAAATAAATTCTTAAGATTCGTGGGAAAATGTCAAGTATTTTTTTATTTTGAAAATTGAATATTAAGCAAAAATTGAAAAACATTTCAAAATATTGAAAATGATTTCCTAAAATGTCAAAAAGGAATGTAAAATATTTCAATGCCAAATTTTTGATTTTTGAAAAATTAGAAAATTTAATAAAAAATGCGAGTGGATTTCAGAGATATTTAGAATCTCTGAAAAGATTTAAAAATAATTTAAAGTTTGAAAAGATCTCAAAAAATTTTGAACAAAATGTTGATTTTTGAAGATTTGAAAAAAAGAAAATTTTTATAATTTTGAAAGGTTTTAAGAGAACAAAAATGTTTGTTTAAGATTCCTAGAAAGATTTGAAATGATTTTTTGTGCTGAAAAATTAATTTTAATAGAAAATTGAAAAAGATTTCAAAAATTTCCACAAAATTTTATACATAATGTGGATTTTTGAAGATTAAAAAAAAGCTTCCTCAGAATTTTGAAATGTTTGAAGAGAGTAAAAAAAAAGTCTTTAGATTCCCGCGAAAATTTCAAATTATTTTTTATTTTTAAAAATTAATATTAAACGAAAATTGAAAAACATTTCAAAACATTCAAAATAATTTCCTAAGATGTCAAAAAGGAATTTAAAATATTTCAAAGCCAAATTTTTGAATTTTGAAAAATTACAAAATTTGATAAAAAATTCTAGTATGTTCAAGAGAGATATATATATAATCTCTGAAAAAATTTAAAAATCATTTAAAATTTAAAAGATTACAAAAAATTTAAAACAAAATGTAGATTTTGGAAGATTTCGAAAAAAGAAGCTTTTCAAGATTTTCTAAAGGGTTTTCGAGAATAACAATTTTTTCACATTTCTTTAAAATTAAAAAAATATTTGCTGAAAAACTAATTATGAGAGAAAATTGATAAAAGATTCAAAAGATTTCTTAAAATTTCGAAAAGGAATGTGTAAAATTTTAAAGCAAAATTTGTCAATTTAAAAAAATTACAAAATTTTAGAAAACATTCAAGTCAATTTAAGCGATATTTAGAAGTTCTAAAAAGATACAATAATAATTTAAAACTTTAAAAGAATTAAATTTTTTTTTAACAAAATATAGATTTTAGAAGATTTCGAAAAATAGTGTTTTAAATAATATTGAAAGGCGTTAAGAGAATAACAATTTTAGAAAATTTTCCAATTATTTTTTTTTCCTGAAAAATTAGTTTTAACAGAAAATTGAAAGACTTCAAAGAAATTTTAAAGAAAATTTAGATTTTGGAAGATTTCGAAAAAAAGATTTTTAAGAATTTTGAAATGTTTTACGAGAATAAAAATTTTTTCCGATTCCTAAGAAAATTTCAAAGAATTTTTTTTTGCTGAAAAATTAGTTTTAAATTGAAAAAGATTTCAAATGATTTTCTAAAACTTCGAAAGAAAAATGTAGAAGATTTTTGTGCAAAATTTTTCATTTTTGCAAAATTACAAAATTTTAGAGAAAATTCAAGTAAGTTTAAGAGATATTTATAATTTTTAAAAAGATACCAAAATCATTTAAAACTTGAAAAGATTTCAAATTTTTTAAATTAAAATGTAGATACTTGTATATTTAGTAAAAGGAGCTTTTTAATAATTTTGAATGGCTCTAAGAGAACAACAATGTTTTTTAGATTCCTAGGAAAGTTTCAAATTATTTTTTTTTCATGAAAAATTAATTTCATGAGAAAATTTTAAAAGATTTCAAAAGATTTAAAATGATTTCATAAAATTTCAAAAAATTATGTAGAAGATTTTAGAGAAAAAGTTTTCAAGTTTGCAAGATTACAAAATTTTAGAAAAAATTCAAGTAAGTTTAAGAGATATTTAGAAGCTTTAAAAATATTTTAAAATAATTTAAAACATTGAAAGATTTCAAAACTTTCGAAACAAAATTGAGATTTTTGAAGATTTCAAATAAAAAATTCGAAGCTTTTTAAGAATTCATATGAAAATTTAAAATATGATTTTTAATTTGAAAGAATTAATTTTTAAAGAAAATTTTGAAATATTTAAAAAAATTTCAAAACATTTCCAAGAAAAACTGGAAGACTTTAAGGCAATTTTTGATTAATTTTGAAAAATATTTCAAAATTTGAGGAATAATTCGAGTCAGTTTAAAAGATGTTTGAAAATTTATCTCCTTTGTCAGAAATTTATTTTTTTTTGCTCAAAAATGTAACTGTTTGGTTGAGGATTAAACTATTTATTTTGGTTTAATTTCATTTTGGTTATATTTTATTTTATTTGGGTTTTATTTTATTTTATTTTGGTTTCATTTTATTTTGTTTTGCTTTTATTTTATTTTGGTTTTACTTTATATTGGCATCATTTTATTTTGGTTTTATTTTATTTTTATTTTGGTATTTAAAATTGTATTTTGATTTTATTTTAGTTTTACTTTATTTACAGGAACATTAAAAAGAATTTTTTATTTTGAAAAATTATTTTAAAGAGAATATTTAAAAGACTCTCAGAAAATTTCCAAAATGTTCGAAAAAGCATCTCGAAGATTTAAATGCAATTTTTTTTATTTGCTAGGAATTAAAAATTTTTTATGAAATATTCGAATGATTTTAAATAATATTTTGGTTTCATTTTATTTTGATTCTATTTTATTTTTATTTTATTATGGTGCTATTTGATTTTATTTTGGTTTGGCGTTATTTTGGTTTAATTTCATTTTGGTTATATTTTATTTTATTTGGGTTTTATTTTATTTTATTTTGGTTTCATTTTATTATGTTTTGCTTTTATTTTATTTCGGTTTCATTTTATTTTGGTTTTATTTTATTTTTATTTTATTTATGTATTTAAAATTTCATTTCGATTTTATTTTGGTTTTAATTTATTTTGGTTTTATTTCATTTTGGTCTTATTTTATTCTTATTTTTGGTTTCCAAATTTTATTTCGATTTTATTTTGGTTTTATTTTATTTGGTTTCAGTTTATTTTGTTTTTATTTTATTTTGGTTTCAGTTTATTTTGGTTTTATTTCATTTTATTTTGGGTTCATTTTATTTTGGTTTCATTTTATTTTATTTTGGTTTTACTTTATTTTTATGTGCTTTTATTTTATTTTGGTTTTATTTTATTTTGATTTTATTTTGGTTTTATTTTATTTTGAGTTCACATTATTTTGGTTTTATTTTATTTTGGTATTTAAAGTTTTCTTTTTATTTTGGTTCTACTTTATTTTGGTTTCATTTTATTTTGGGTTTATTTTATTTTGGTTTCATTTTATTTTATTTTGGTTTTATTTTATCTTGGTTTGGTTTTATTTCGGTTTTATTTTATTCAGGGTTTATTTTATTCAAATTTTACTTTGGTTCAATTTAATTTTATTTTGTTTTGCTCTTATTTTATTTTGGTTTTATTTTATTTCGAAAAATTATTTTGAAGAGAATATTTAAAAGACTCTCAGAAAATGTCCAAAGTTTTCGGAAAAGCATCTCGAAGATTTAAATGCAATTTTTTTTATTTCCTAGGATTTAAAAAAATTTTAGGAAATATTCGAATCATAAATAATATTTCGGTTTTATTTTATTTTGGTACTATTTTATTTTTATTTTCGTTTTATTTTATGTTGGTTTTATTTTATTTTATTTTTTTTGGTTCTATTTGATTTTATTTTGGGTTTATTTATTTTATTTTGGTTTTATTTTATTATGGTTTTATTTTTGTTTTTTTTTCATTTTGGTTTTATTTTATTTTATTTTGGTTTCATTTTATTTTGTTTTGCTTTTATTTTATTTCGGTTTCATTTTATTTCGGTTTTATTTTATTTCGGTTTTATTTTACTTTGGTTTTATTTTATTTTTATTTTGGTTTTATTTTATTTTGAAGAATTATTCTAAAGAGAATATTTAAAAGACTCTCAGAAAATTTCCAAAATTTTCGAAAAAGCATCTCGAAGATTTAAATGCAATTTTTTTATTTCCTAGGATTTTTAAAAAGTTTAGGAAATATTCGAATAATTTTAAATAATATTTTGGTTTTATTTTATTTTGGTTCTATTTTATTTTGGTTTTATTTTATTTTAGTTTTACTTAATTTTATTTTATTTTGGTTTTATTTGATTTCATTTTGGTTTTATTTTATTTTATTTATTTTGATTTTATTTTATTTTGGCTTTATTTTATTTTATTTTGGTTTTATTTCATTTTGGTTATATTTTATTTTGGTTTCATTTTATTTTATTTTGTTTTCATTTTACTTTGCTTTTATTTTATTTTGGTTTTAATTTATTTTGGTTTTATTTTATTTTGGTTTCATTTTATTTCGGTTTTATTTTGGTTTTATTTTTATTTTATTTTGGTATTTAAAGTTTTATTTTGATTTCATTTTGTTTTTCCTTTATTTTGGTTTTATTTTACTTTAGTTTTGTTTTATTTTGGTCTTATTTCATTTTGATTTTGTGTTTTAAAATTTTATTTTGATTTTATTTTATTTTGGTTTCATTTTATTTTGGTTTTATTTTATTTTGGGTTTATTTTATTTTAGTTTCATTTTATTTTATTTTGGTTTTATTTTATCTTGGTTTGGTTTTATTTTGGTTTTATTTTATTTTGGTTTTATTTTATTTTATTTAGGTTTTATTTTGGTTTATTTCAAGGGGACTCACGGTAATAAAGCACCCCAAGGGAACAGAATTTACTACGTCCACGTCGTTGTTCCTGGGTAACGCTGAAAGTAAATAGAACTTATTTAGAAAAAATCCTACTGATGCCTAATGTCTATTTTTGCGTATTTTGGAAAAATACGAGGTAACTTGGGTATTTGGACCCCGGATTCGGATTCAGCGACCCCAAAAACATATAGATATGCCGGTGTAGTCCACCAGGCAGACCACTTTTTTTTGTGTGCCAGTGTAATTATGTAAAAACGTTTCTCAACTCGTGAGAAAGAAATAAGAAATCAGAAACATAAATAAATAGAAGCAATTGCGCAAGCCAACCACTCTCTGTATGTTAGCTCAAATTGGAATAAACGTGATATATATTTTCAATATTATGGATCAATTTACTGAAATTAAAATATTTATCAGTTCGAACCCGGCATTCTCAGGTGACAGAACATTTCACGCGCTTAATTTCTAAAGCAATCTCAAAAATAAACTTAAATATAAGTTACAAATAAGGAAGATTAGTGTTAAATAATCGTGAGTGAGGACAATTCTTCACTAACTAGGAAGATTAGGATATTCATTACACGAAAACAAGATAAAGAAATAAAAACAAAAATAAAAAAAAAAAAAAATAAAAAAGTTTAATACTCTTATAATAGTGAAATTCCATACACACAAATTTTACAACTTTTTGTTGAAGGCATGATAATGCATGCTATATGTATATGATGTGTGTCACTGTTTTGATATCGTACAAAATGAAGAAAATTAATAGGAATTCATCTTCATTTTCTATAGACTATACTGGTCTATCTTTATTTTAAATTGAGCATGATAGAATGCACCTACGTAGGATCTCCTGGACCCATATATTTTTTTTTTATTTTCTATCATAAAAACGAGAATTTCTTCGGAGGAAAGGAGACACCCAAGTGAAATAAGTCGTTTCGTTCGTATAAAAGATCTAGGTGGATAAAATGTCGCGATTCAGAAAAAAGAAATTATAATTGGGGGTATTTATTTATTTATCAACAGATGGCACACACTAGACCAGAGCGTTTCGATACGCAAATTTTTGAAGATAAAGGCACTCAAATATCTGAAGATTTTGAAATGAAAACCTTCAATGAGGAAAATCCGGGCATTTCGAATAACCGCATCCATCGTATAAAAAACGTTTCCGTTCAATCCGTCGAGCTGAAAAATGAAGGCAACCAGTCTGTTATGAAAAGCATAGATGTTCCTAAGAAGAAGAAAAAAAAGGGTAGTTTTTCAATCCAGAAACCCAAGAATGATACGAAGTCAAAATCAAATCAAAGACCCAAACGAACTCGGGCAGCAAAAAATTTGAGGAAAAAGGAAGCGACAATTCAAGAGGCAGCAAAACACTAAAATAGATTGAACACAGTGTATGGAAAAAATTGGGAAGAACCTCCAGAAAATACACGGCTGGATAAAATCTTATATCCTTCAAACGCACCTTGGATTACCTTATCCGACCATTCTCCAGTTCCTACAAAACCTAAAATAATATCCATTTAAAAAGTAGACCTGGGAAAATCAGTGAAATTGGGCAATATATTAGAAGAATTATTCATGGAGGCCGATCAATTAAAACAACACAAGCAAAAAACCTCGATTGGAAAAAGCAACAACAATTCTAATCTTCAGATTACCCTGCAACAACAAAAGATTTCGAAAAGAAAAAAGGCAAATATTAGGAAACTACAAAACAGAAGAAATACGATGATATATAAAAATCGACATATAAAGGAGCAGAGGAAAATAAAGCGCATCATCCTTCAAGGAAACAAGAAAAAAAAATCTGTACAATAACCTGAATAACCTTACAAAATTAATAGGGAGATTATCTATTAAATGGAAAAAAATCATTCACACAATGTCAGCAAGATTGAATACGTACAAAATAGGATGCACCATTTTTTTAGCGAACTCATTCCTCACATTTTGTTACAACATTTTATTGATTTTTGTTACTGATTGAAGTATTTTTTCGAAATATTATTTTCAAATTATATATATTTATAATTTGTTACTCAGCTTCTTATTTTTATTAATATGCCCTCTGGAATACTCTACTTCAAACGATAAACGAATGAATTGAATTTCATTGAAGACATTCGTTTAGGTGGCGTTGAGGATTATCAATCTCTTAAAATGGATCGATCAAAAATCGATTTCTTTTTCTCAAAAGGATTTTTCAATTCAAGGAGGTTATGATCCATGATACACAATAACAATTTTTTAAATATATCATTATGTGCATTAATCTCAAATGGATCTTTTGAAAGAGATTCATAAAATAGAATTCAATTGATCACTAAAATACGCAATCATCTCTCCCTTGAGTGAATCCACAATCTGTCCCCGTCCCTATTTCTTTCCTTTCCCATCACATTTTTCCAAACCTATCCCATCCCTATTCCTTTCCTTTCACATCCAAAACCATCCCATCCCTATCAATTTCATTTCCTATGATATCCCTGTTCATTTCCGCACCAATCACATCCCATTCCTATTTCTTTCATTTCTCATCCCATTTTTGCAAACCTATCCCATCCCAGTTCCTTTTTTTTTGTCATCCGAACCTATTCCCTCCTGTTCCTCTCCCTTCCCTTCCCATCTAATCCAATCCTATCCTATCTCTATTCCTTTCCTTTCCCACCTCATCCGATCCCATCTAGACCTATTCTGTGCCTATACCTTTCATTTCCCTTCCCATCCAAACCTCTTCCCTCCCTATTCCTTCCCCTTCCCTTTCTATCCAATCCTATCTCATCGCTATTCCTTTCATTTCCCATCCAACACCATCCCATCCCTATTAATTTCCTCTCTTATCATATCCCTATTCATGTCCGCACCAATCACATCCCAAATCTATTTCTTTCCTTTCCCATCACATTTTCTCAAACCTATCCCATCCCTATTCCTTTCCTTTCACGTCTAACACCATCCCATCCCCATAAATTCAATTTCCTATCATATCCCTATTCATTTCCGCATCAATCACATCCTATTCCTATTTCTTTCATTTCTCATCCCATTTTTCCAAATCTATCCCATCACTATTCCTTTCCTTTTTTTGCCATTTAAACCTATACCCTCCCTTTTCCTTTCCCTTCCCTTCCCATCTAATCCTGACCCATCTCTATAACTTTCATTTCACTTCCCACCCAGCCCTATCCTATCCCTATTCCTTTCCTATTCCATTTTTCCAATCCTATTTCATCCATATTTCTTTCTTTTCCCACCCAATCACATCCGACCTCTATTTCTTTCATTTCCCATCCCTTGTTCAATCCCATTCCATCCCGATTCCTTTCCATTCCCACCCCATCCCATCCAATCTCACCCCATCTCATTCAAACCTACTCCCTCCCTATTCCTTTCCTTTCTCAATTATTTGTTTATTTCTCCAATCCTATCTCGTCCCTATTCCCTTCCTTTCACACTCCACGCCATCCTATCCAAACCTATTCCCTCCCCAATCCTTTCCCTTCCCTTCCCATCCTATCCCATCCCTATTCCTTTCCTTTCCCATCCAATCCTATTCCATGCCTATTCCTTTCCTTTCCCTTCTTACCAATCCTATCCCAATCATAGTCCTTTTCTATCAATAAGTCTCTTTCTTAACGGGTTCTAAGGTTTTGGGGTTATGACATTTTGAGATTATGAGCTTGAGGGAAATAACAATTTTTTAATTCATGAATTTCCAAACTCCATCTGGTCTGAAATGACGTTAAGAATTTATGTTGTTCAAGGCCATGTGACGAGTGGGTCACGCGACCGGCTTCCTACCTTACCTACACTTTTTTTATTTGTAAACTTATTTTCACATGAATTGCCACATTGAGTTGAAAATTTTTGATGATAAATGAGAAGCAGTAAGAAACGCGGCTCTGGTCCTAAATTTTCATAATTATGAAAAAATCTTTTTTTTGTGAATATTTTTTTTTGCTTTTTTCATAATTATTAAAATTAAGGACCAGAGCTGCGTTTCTTCACTGATCCTGAAAGTTATCTACATATAATCGATCGTTACCAACTCCGATGATAATACAGATTCCTTCTGATGCAACTTGTATTGAAAACGTAACTCGTTGCTATGAACAGCGTATATCTGAAAAAGGTATCTGTCTTCAATCTCTCTAGTAGCTTAGTGGTGAAGGCACCCAACCGGCAATCGGAAGAAGTGAGGTTCGATTCCCACCGGAGCGACGTAGAAATATATTTTTTCAGAAATTAAAAATTT
>JAABKJ010075445.1:99922560-100041341 GCA_011634705.1 Andricus grossulariae | reverse complement strand
TCGATCAATTGTCCGTCCGTCGTACTTTCTCCCAGGAGGGGAAGTAGCGGAAGTATGTGAAAATGAGTGACAGGTAAGTAGAGAAAGCTACAGGGAGAATTCAGGGGAAATAAGGACTGGGGATTTAGGGGAAGCAAGAGAAATGAGGAAAGTAGTAAAAGGTGCAGCAAAAGTAAATGAGAAAAAGTTAGGGAAGTGAAAAGAAATTAGGGAATGGGATCAAAGGAAAAGTAATGAGAAAGGGGAAGTCAGGGGGAAAGCAGGTGAAGTGAGGGTAAAAGAACTATAAAAATTTGGAGTTAGGAAGTGAGGGAAGGGAAATTATGGAAAATTAGGAGAAAGAAGTTGAGGGGGAGTAATCTGATGGTAAATGAGGGAAAATAAGGGAGGGCAATAAATTAGGGACGACTAGTAGGATATTGCAGGTGAATGAAAGAGGGGGAATGGGAAAGGGGAAAGGGGAAAGGAGTAAGGGGAAAGAGGGAAGGGGCATGGGGAAATGGGAAGATTTTCTTGTTGAAATATCAGCTGTTCTTTTTTGTCTAGAATTCAGATTTTTTTGTTAAAAATTCATCATTTTAGTTGAAAATCCATCTCTGTCGTTAAAAATTTATTCATTTTGTTGAAAATACTGTTTTGTTTTGATTGAAAATGAATTTTTTTAACTGAAAATGTAACTGTTCCATTTTTGATTGAAAATTTATCTTTCTCCAGTACAAAATTCAATTATTTATTTAAAAATTCGTCTTTTTGGTAGAAATCAATCTTTTTGCTTGAAATTACATTTTCCTCTTGAAATGACAAAAAATTTTAATGTTAAATAAAAAATTTTATTTGGTCAATTTTTAGTCTGTATTTTTTTCGTTTCTAAAAATTTTGAACTAAATTTTATTATTTATTCTATTAAGGAGAATCAAATTTTAATTTAAAAAATGATTTTTCTACAAAACTGTTTAATTTTATACCAAATTGTGAAATTTGCAAGTCAAAAGGACGATTTGTCTATAAAAACAGTTGAACTTTTACTCCAAATATATGAATTTTCAACAAAATAGTTAAATTTTCAGTGAAAAAAACAAATTTTCCACAAAAAAAAACGAAGTTTTTCATTTAAAATTATAAATCTTCAACAACAACAAAATAATTTCTAAGAAATTAATTCAACTTTCAACCAAGGAGTTGCATTTTTAATCTAAAAAATGAATTTTCAACTAAAAATGTAACAGTTGATATTAAAAAAATCAGATTTTAATTTAAAATAAAGGAACAGTTGGATTTAACCAAAACAGACCAATTTTAATCAAAGTACTTAAATCCTCATCTAAACCAGATTATTTTCAACTAAACAATTTGATTTTTAACCAAAAAATTGATTTTCTTCCCAAAAAGATGAATTTTCATCAAAATACATCAATTTTCAACCAAATAGTTAAATTTTCTACTAAATTGTTTAATTTTCCAGCCGAAAAGATGAATTTTTTACAAAGCAGATCAATTTTTATCCCCAAAATGTGAATTTTCATCAAAAAAGTTAATTTTCAACCGAAATGTCATTTTTTGAGTATGTAATTCAATATTTTTTCTTTCAGTAAAGTTTATAAAATCTTTCTGTTGCAAAATAAAATTTTGATTTGATTTGATCGGTTCTTAATTGTTTTGATAGATTTTCGATATTATAAAAATGAAAATGCTAAAATTGTTGTGGTCCATTGTTTGAGTAGAGAGAAAAAAATGGTTAGTTGGCCCGAAAAAGAAAATATTTGAAACAGAAAATTCTTGAATATTAACATTTCCGACAGTTCCTAATATTGCCGAATTTTAACATTCCCGATGTAATATAAATAAAATATCCGGGGCGACTGCTAAATCCTGAAAAAAATTAACTGCACTATAAAATGTCCCAAAAAGAAAATATTGAAAATAGAAAATTGCCCAAATAATAAGATTGCCGAAATATTAACATCCCGAATTGGAAAGTTTCCGACAGTTCATAATATTACCGAACATAAACAATTAAACAAATTATTTCCCAATAACTGAAGTATTTTTATCAAAAAACATTTTATTAATAATCAATGTATTTTTTAATTATTGTTATTTTTAATTTGTTAACAAAAATTTCTTTGATCAAACGTCATTTTCTAGTGGCAATTTGATTCCTGGGGTCAGATTTTCTAGGCGAATGAGTATATCTCGAGAGATTTATGCATCCTGATCTTGACCTTATGTAACGAACGTTCATTCGCTCTTTTGTAGACTTAAACTTAAACGAAGCTTTATTGTCGATTCATATTGTGGACTGTGCGCGTATATCTGTCCATTGGTGCTTACAGCTCCTTTCATACACACCTATTTACGATTTAAAAAAATTTAAACTGCTAAGCGAACAATCGCCTGAGTATAAGGAACGGGGCTCGACCGTGACCGAGCAAGAATCGAGAAAATTAATAGAGCCATTTCATGCCAAGAGCTGGGGAAAATAAAACCAGTATGGGTCTTGCACTTTATGCACTTATGCCCTACAGTAGCGTAAGGAGCTTTTTATTTCCAAGAGCTTATTACGATTTCAGGGTTGATTTTTTTAAAGAAAATAAGGGTAGAAGGAGAAATTCCATTATACTAAATGCTCTTTAAATCTATACTTACCAGGTGGATGGCTCTAGAGTTTTTAAATTCTCCACTGTTAGAAATGTTTGCAATTTTAGTATACATGGGCATATTAAATTTTTCTATATGTTTACTAAATTCACTACACTTTGTAATTTTAGTATACTTACGTATGCTTAATTTATTTCATGAAGTTATATGTATACTAAATTTATTAAGTGTACATTAAGTTTCTTTCACGTATATGAATTTCATAGTTTTTGTATACTAAAATTCATATGCGTGTTTACTATATTCAGCTGCTCATTATGTAAGGAATCTAATGCAGCATATTAAAATTCAATTTCTTAATATTTGAAAAATTATCAATTTCGTTCAACCGTCTCAAATTATGTAACGCTCTAACAATAGGAAGGTCGGGTGAGTTACGACGGACCGTCCGGGGTGAAGTGTCGTCGAAAAATCTCAAGCTCCAGTAGCACAAATGAAGCACATTTTCGATTCATTAAAAAATAACAAAAATAAGACCATTTTAAAATAAAAACTAAGGCTTTTTTTGTGTATTATGCCATTAAGATTATTTGGTTCAAATATTACATCAAACAATTCGTTCGTGTAGGAGGAAACTTGTGTTTTGTAATGGGCTAAAATTCAAGTCTGAGGAAGCGCCTTATGCTTTAAACACAGAATATAATAGGTGGCGGCCCTGCGGACTCATCCTCGAAAATCATTAAATCATTAGAAAATCATTAGTGATTACAATCGTGTCCGACAAGGAACGTAAAAAAGTTTTTCCTGTATTTACTAATGATATTTGAAGTCAAGTCCGCAGGATCGCCACCTAGTAGATTGCGTTTTAAACTTCAAGGTTCGCTCTTTAAAAGTGCCTTAGGACGGAAAAAAAAATTGAATTTGACCAAGAGTTAGAAGACATCAAAGTAAACACACCGAGGTAATTTGTAGACCTAATAAAACCTTAATTGATCATTATATTAATGTGTTAACCTGATTTTTGAACAATATGGAAATATCACGAGAAATAGTTACTCCTGTGAAAAAAAAACTGATTCAAACAATACCCAGGGTAGAAAATTTTTGTTCATCCGCTGAACTGCTCGGTTTTTCGAACTGCCAATCCGATGTAATTCGAGTAATCCAGTGTAATCCTAAGTAATCCACTTGTGATCCAGAGTAATTTAAGTAATCCAGTTCTAATCAGGAGTAATCTACTTGTAATCTTGAGTAATCCCCATTTAATCCAGCCTAATACATTTGGAATCCGGAGTAATTCAAGTACTCGAGTTCAAATCGGAAGTAATCCACTTGTTATCCGATGTAATTCAGTTCTACTATGGGGTGTTATGCACGTGTAATCCAGAGTTACCAACCTATAATTCAGCCTAATTCACTTGAAATCCAGTTAATTCGAACTAACTTAGGTAATCCAATAGTAGTTACCTTGAATTCCACAGTAATTCAGGTAATTCGAAGAAATCCACTTGTAATTAGAAGTAATCCACTTGTAATCCGCTGTAATTTAAGTAATACACTTCTAATCAGGAGTAATCCACTTGTGATCCAGAGTAAGCCAACTATAATCCAGCATAATACACTTGTAATCTGGAGTAATTCAAGTAATCCAGTTCTAATCCGAGTAATCCACTTGTAATCCGACTTATTTACGTTATACAATTCTAATGTGGGGTAATCTACCTGTAAGGTGCATTAATCCAGAGTAATTCAGGTAATCCATTTATGATCCAGACAATTCGAAGTAATTTAGATAATCCAAGTAATTAACTTGTAATCCAGAGTAATCCAGGTAAATCGAAATAATTTACATAAGTAATCCAAGGATTTTTTACTATACAGTTGAATTTTTCTTCAGAATTAATTGTTTTAACTGATAATTTAGCTGTTCCACTTCTTTTTAAAAATTAATCATTTTTAGTTGAAAGTTCAGTATGTTGTTGAAAAATCGTCATTTTCTGTAGAAAATTAATCTGCTTGGATGAAAATTAATTTTTTTATTGCAAATTTATTCTTTGTAGTTGAAAATTCAACTATTTGATTAAAAATTCATGCATTTTGTTTTTGAAACATTTCTTGTATGAAATTGATCTTCTTGCTTTGAAAATTCATCTTTTAAGTTAAAAATTTGTCTGTTTTCTGTAGAAAATTATTCTTCTAGCTTGATCATTTATATTTTGGTTGAAAATTAGTTTTTTGCTGTTGTTGAAAATTTGTCTCTTTAACTGAATATTAAACCATTCCATTTTTGATTTAAATTAATCTTTTTCCGATAAAAATTAATCTATTTATTTGAAAATAATGTGTTTTAATAAAAATTTGTCTTTTTTGGTAGAAAATTGATATTCATGGTTGAAACATATTTTTTTAAGGTTAAAAATTCAATTACTTTTTGAGAGTCAATTAGTTTGAAAATCTCATTTTTATTTTTGTTATGCTCTGATTTTGGTGCATAACATTATTCATAATGAAGATTCGTCTCGTTGGTTGAGAATTAAACTATTTTGTTGATTTCCTTTTTGTAAAAACTTAATTTTATTAAATTGAAAATATAATTATTCCATTTTCAGTTAACAATTCATCTTCTTCAATTCAAAGTTGAACTATTACTTTGAAAATTCGCGTTTTCTGTTGAAAATTAAACAATGTTGAGACATTAATCTACTCTGTAGGAACTGAGAGTGAGAGTGAGAGTGAGAGTGAGAGTGAGAGTGAGAGTGAGAGTGAGAGTGAGAGTGAGAGTGAGAGTGAGAATTCTAATTAAAATTAAAATTAAAATCAAAATTTACATTAAAATTGAAATTTAATTGATTTTATTTTTTTTCAGTCTCGGCTTCTTGATATACTCGCCTATCTTCCTGCAGGATGTTCTTTCAAGCAATTAGTCCATTTTTGGAATAGTTACGAAAATCACGGTTCGTTAATAAAAAAATTAGTTCAATAATCATACATGATTATTTATTGAAAATTATTTTTAAAATCTTCATTTTTTTAGGTACCTTTAGTCAGTACGATTATGGATCTTTAAAAAATTTGCAGATTTATAATTCTACAACCCCACCATCCTATCCACTCGAAAATATAATAGTTCCAATTGCAGTATTTCATGGAATAAATGATTATTTAGTAACTCAAGAGGTGACTAAATTTTATTTCAAATTTATTTTATTTTGTTATAAAACGCATTTTAATCAGAGGCTACAATATTAGTATGATTATTTTTCTTTTAGGATATATCTACTCTAGTGAAAAGGCTTCCAAATGTTGTTGAAAAACATCTAGTAACTTCGAAAAAATACAACCATTTAGATTTTTTGTACGGTCGTACTGTTACAAAATTAGTCTACGATCGAGTGCTATATTTAATAGAGAAATATACAAATAACAGAAATTAATAATTGTAATAACATAATTTAATTATTGGAAAATATGATTTTAGATCTCTTCGGCAATAAAGATACACTTTTAATTATTTGGTTTTTATTATTTATTATAGATATCGTTTGTATCATCGGTCGATAAAATAATTCTCCTTCTTATCGACTGATGGATGACTGATGCAGTATTGTTTGTTACCGACTAACACTAAAGAAGAACAGACTATTATCAGTCGATAAAATAATTCTCTTTCTTATCGACTGATGGATGATTGATGTAGTATTGTTTGTTACCGACTAACACTAAAGAAGAACAGACTATCATCAGTCGATAAAATAATTCTCTTCCTTATCGACTGATGGATGATTGATGTAGTATTGTTTGTTACCGACTAACACTAAAGAAGAACATACTTTTTAACAAGAGCCAGCAATGCAGAAAACTAATTCAGCCAGAGTTGATAAAGTAGATTTCGACTTTCATTAACAGTCGGTAACAAGCAATAAATATTTGCTTTAATTCTGTCATGATTTGGGACTGTTGAAGCAATAAAATGTTATTTTTTTACCCTATTTTATTTTTTTCAAATTTTAGTGACAAAATACCAAAAATTGTAATTTGTTTGTAGAAGACACTTTTTAGCCCCCCTCTCAAAAAAAAAAGAAAAAAATTACATTTTTGAGAAATAATAAATTGGAATTTTGTATTCTTTTAATATTGGGAAATAAAAATCCGGTGACGTCAACGTATGATTCGCGTGCGCGCATGTGCTGATAATATCAAATAATTAGTAGAAATGCATTAGAGCCTGTGATTTTGTGATAAAGAAATCTGTGTTTGTTTGTTTACTCTTGGCTTTAATCAGATGTTATGAGTAATAATTTTTATCAATGATTTGTTCCTGCTTAGCTTATCAGCTCTGTCCAAGCTGATAGTGTGCTGTTTCGAAAGTCGAAAATAGAATGTACAATGTTTCCACTCGTCTTCTGTGAGGGATCATTCTGATGCCAGTAGGCTATAAAATATATGAAGACATTCTAAAAAAAAGGTTAGAGATTCAGATAGAAGAAAAAGAAATTATCCCACACAATCAGACGGGATTTAGAACAGAGATGGGGACTATAGATAACATTTACACTCGACTCTCGGTTTAGCCGCTCTCGGTTTAGTAATTCCTAGAGACGGTTGCGACTCTTGCCTGAAAAGAATTAGCAACGCAGCGGAAAGGCGTAGTGCGCGGGTACTTGCATGCTGAGATGCGCAATATTTTGCATTCCAATTGGAAACGGTTCTCGATCGGGAATTTTATGATTAGGGAATTTTCTACTTGGGAAATTTTATTTTTCGACAATTTTATTTTACGGGAATTCGCTAATTTGGGAATTTTATTATTCGGAAATTTTATTAGGCGGGAATTCTCCAATTTTTTAACATTATGCCATGTCGGAAATTTTATTATTAGGACATTCTCCAATTTGATGATATTGTAAGCTGTTCGGGAATTTTATTACTCAGAAATTTTCCAATTCGTTTATTATTTATTTATATTTATTATTATTACCAAATAATAACATTCGCGAATTATGAAGTTTCCGAATAATAACATTTCCGAATTGAAAAATTCCCAATAGTTTATAATAATACCGAATTTGAATATTCCCGAATAATAAAATTCCCGACAGAAATTTGCCGAATTCTAAATTGTCGGGATCAATATCTATTCATGCGTTTACTCAAGACATTTTTGAAGAAACAGAAATCTTTTTGGCACCTGACATATGTGCTATGATAATTGCAATAATCGCGGTAACAGTGGCTCTAGTATCTACCTTCATTATCGAACGCGCTGGCAGAAGAATTACTTTTTTATTATCTGCCTTATTTTCTGCCCTGGGTCTAGCAGTAGTAGGATTATTTTTTTTTCTTTAAAACTGATCTCGAGGCAGACGTTAAATCGATCACTTGGCTGCCTTTTGTAGGATTAATTGTCTACGAATTTGCATGCTCTGTGGGACTTTCTAACGTGCCCATTATTCTGATGGGTGGAATTTTTGCTCTTAATGTCAAAATTCCGGCCGTGTTTTTCATAGATACGACAGTGACTATACTCTTGATTATTATTAAAATTTCGTTTTGATGGTTAAATAATTTAGCAGGCACTTACACCACATTTTGGATATACGCAATCTGCAGATTTTTCGGCTCTATTCTTTATTTTTGCATTGCACCTGAGACTGAAGGTAAGACCCTCGAAGAAATTCAGGATGACATACACGCAAAAAATAGATAAAAGTTTTAGGAGAGCGAAGTGATCATTAGAAAAAAATAGTGCTGACTAATATTTCTATCTGAAAAAAGGGTGTAACGAAATGTTTTGAAAATCTCGCAGTTATTGTTGTTGAAAACCTGATTGGCTTTTAAACAACTTGAAATTGCTGCATTTATTACATTTGAAATTCAAACATGAAATCCGCTGCGGACATTCAATTTGTTTACAACTACTTTTAATTTCATTTTCAGTCTTCGTCGTGAAATAATATTTCATTGTTCTTTCAAATACATATTTATAATAATATAATTTGATCAAAGAATAAAATCTAATTTCATTCAACAACAAATATATTTATTACTATTAATTTTGTTATGTCGATGTCATGATTTAAAATGATTCTAAAGATTTCATAAAATTTCAAAGAATTTCCGAAGATATGTTGGGTTTTTCAAAGTTTTGAAAATTGTTGACGTTTGCGAAGTACTTAAAAATATTTCATACAATTTTAAAGAATTTCTGAAAATTTTAAATGAATCTGAAATGTTTTAACGATTTTCACAGAATACTTTATCAATGTTAACTGATTTAAGATTTCAAGGGGGTTTGAGAGATTTTGAAGAATATGAAGTGTTTTCAATGTGATTCAAAAAAAGTTCAGGACAAATCACAAAATTTTTAAAGTTTTTAGTGGATTTTAAAGAATTTTTGGGAATTGCAAATTATTTAAAAAGGTTGAAGGGATTCTCAAAATATTTCAATAGATTTCACAGCCCTTCCAAAAGTATTGTAAATCACTTTAAAACATTTAAAGGGATTTTACGGTTTTTCTAAGGATTTCAAGTAATAAAAAATTATTTCAATGTATTTCTAAGAATCTTTTGAAACTTAATATACTATGAAAGGATGTTAAGGAAGTTTATCTGATTCTTATGGATTTTAACTAATTTAAGAACACTTTAAGGAGTTAAGAAAGATTATAACGGTTTTGTAACATTTTTCAACGAGTTTTAGAGTATTTCGCGAGATATCAAAAAACATTTTAATGCTTCAAACGGTACCAAGGTACCCATTCTAAACTATTTTGAAGATTGTGGAAATATTAAAAAATATTTCATGATTCAAACTCTTTAAAAATATTTCAAGATTTCACAAGATTCTAAGTTATTTTCCAAGATCTCGAAAAGTTTCACAAGATTGCAAGTGGTTTCCAAACATTTCAAGGAATTTTAGAGGATTTCCAGAGATTGTCATTCTAACGGGTTTTAAAACTTGGAAGGCATTTAAAATAATTTCAAACAGACTTTCAAAATTTTTAAATTTATTATTAGGAGTGCTTCAACCCTCATTTAATGCTAATGTAAGACATGAGTATTTTTAAATAAATCAAATTTATTTGCATTGTTTTTATGGGCTTTGCTGTCAGTTAGCAGGTGGTAGCCATTTTTTGATATTATATTGCCATATTTCAAGTATTAAAGCTGTGACACTGAAGTATTAAAATGTAAATAAAATGCCTAATCAATTGAAAGAACGTATTTTTTACTAATATAGCCCTTTTCAGTGTAAGGGATTGTCCATAAAATACGTAACGCTATAACAGACAAGCAGGCTCCATACGTGTCGTTACGCTAGCGTTACGGAGAGACAGATAGGATTTTCGAAAATGTAACGTAACGTTTTGAAAATGAAAATTTTGCGATTTAAAATCTTGCGCAATATGATTTGTCCGTGCGGCTCGGTTCGAAATTATTCTTCGGCGTTACCCGATGCGTCATCGCATCGAATGCCTTTGTTGATATTATGGTTTCAAACACTTAGGCCGACAGATTTCTCAAATCCCATGCATTTGATCCATTGTTTTCCCCTCAGCATTCAACGAAGTGAAGTTAGCTGATGATAAAGTGAAAATGCCTCATTAGGGCCAGGACCGTTTTTTTCTCTCCAAATTTCGCTAAATTGACTCCACTTTCATTTGTTCTGTATAAACTTGGTTGTATGATTCACAGGAAACGAGGTATTTCAAAAAAACACAACTTTTTCGTTTTTAGTCAAAAATGCAAAAAAAAAAGAAATCTTTGAAACTTTGCAATTTCCAAAATGATAGGTCTAAAAGACTTATTTTTTTTTAATGTACGCAGAATTTTATAACCTCTCTTCCATCATCTAGGATCATCAATGAAAACTCAACGTAACTCGATTTATTTTGAAGAAAATGAACTCCACTTTTTTGCCCGTAAAAGCAGGCAAAAATTGCCAACTTTGAGGGGTCATAACTTATGACCTATTATAGGTAGAACATCATTCTTTTTTTCAAATCGCAGCAAATTGAGTCTGCTTTCACTCATGTGTTAAACACTTTACCGTGTAGTAATTAGGTGCAAAGGTGCACAGTGTTTTTTGAAGCAGTGATTTTTCGCTGAAAATCCAAGAAAGTGGGGTTTTTTCAATATATTCTAATACGAAACCTATGGATGATAGCGGATTATTTTTTTCACCAAATTTTCTCATAATTTTGTCCACTTTCTTTACTCTGTTGGACGTTTTGCTCTAATATTCAATGGAAATTATCCGTCCACGCAAAAGTAACTTTTGGAACTGTTTTCGAAAAATGAAACCGGTTTGGCAATTGATCTGTTCTAGCGTTTTTGATATGTTGAAAAGGACCCCTCGACAAACCATTCTCATTAAAAACATTTCAAATGGGATTTCTTCGGGAATTTCACTGATTATTTCGACTAATTCCTGGACTATCAATGCAGTTCAAAAACAAAATAAATGAAAAAATAGACTCAAAAAACCCAAGAAAAATTGGTGACTTATGTTTTCGCTCAAAGGCATGTATCTCTTTTTTTTAATATGAATAATTTCATTCTTCTTGTCTTTCTATAATTCTCTTAAACTATTTTTGAAGCTTTTAAACCTTTTTTTCAAATCATTAGAAATCTACATTTAGACAATTTTTTTGAACTATTTTCAAGTTTTCAATAATTTTTAATCTTTTCAAAACTTCTAAATATCTGTTAACCTTCTCCATTTTGAAAAATTTTTGTAATCTCGCAAAACAGTAAAATTTTACTTTAACATATTCTACAGTCTTCTTCAAAATTTTAGGAAATGATTTGAAATTTTGTGAAATCTTTTTCAATTTTTTCTCACAATCATGGGGGTACTTATAAATAGCAGTCACTTTCGATTTTTTTTAAACTCTCCATACTCATGTATTAAAATGTGTTAAAAGTTGTAGATCCAATCCAAATATACATTTATGATCTTGAATACTTTTCCTTTAGAAATAATAGTTTTGCTTGAGTCCAGTAAGTATTTGGCACCCCCGTATCTGGTCACAGAAATAATTTTGGTCAAACCCCTACCTCTTTCCAATATTTTTTGAGGGGCGGGAAGGTACCCCTGTCACTGATCACATAAGTAATGTTGGTCAAACCCTTACCCCTTTCCAACGTCTCGTGAGAGCGAGAAGGCAGCCCCATGACTAGTCACAGAAATCATGTTTGTCAAAGCCGTACGCCTTTTTAACCTCACGTAGGGGGCAGGAAGGCAGCCCCGTGATTGTTCACAGAAATAATGAAGCTTACAACCGTCACCTTTTCCATTGTGTTTTAGTCTGTTCGTCAACTAGCAAGATAACCGATACTGCACTCATATCTGTTATAAGTGATGAAATATTCACTCATTTTCTCCGAAAAGATCAATCATAGGAAAAACTGCGTTCAAGGAAAAATATGTGACTCGATGTAATGGCCGAGATAAATGCAAAATAACATGCTTTTCTTGCGTTTTTCATGGTTTACACCATTTAAATGGAATTTGCGCTAATTTTCGCTACCACATTTGTAATCAGGGCATCGACATACATAAGTGTAGTGAGCGCTATTCGTAAGTACACTCCTCGATTCTACTAAGTGACAAGATAATCGCTAAATGTGCTAAGCTAAAATTGTGAAATTCCTAGAGCCAATACTTGGCCAGTTTCAAGAAGAACTACTGCATTTTTTTTAAACTTGAACAGCATTTTTTTTCTTTATATCCATTGAAAGTTTCACTTATTTCATTCTCTGGTAACATTTCCTACAATTATGTGTAGTACGATAGAATCACGAATTTTCTTGATTTAGCGAGAAATTGAGAAAAGTCGTAATTCTATGATATGGCCAAATTATGTAAATATAAAATCTTTTAACTTGTAATACTTTTTTAAATGGAAAACTCGTTTTTTGAGCCTTGGGTTAAATACACATATCCATTTACTGTGCCATAGTTATATTTTCAACCGAAAAGATTAATTTTCTAGCAATAAAACATGAATTTTCAACAAAATACATGAATTTTGATCTAAAAAAGGATGAATTTTCAACCAAAGATGGAATCTCTAGTATTATTAAAATTAATTTTTGACTTTAAAACGAATTTGGAATAAATTCGTTATATTTGCAACCAAAGAAATTAATTTAAAGCTAAATGTGAAACTTCTCACCAAATTCAATGAAATTTACACCCAATGAAGACAAATTTTTAACCAAAAACATGAATTTCCAACCAAATAGTTCTATTTTCAACCAAGAAGATAAATTTTCTATAAAAAAAAAGAATTTTCAACAAAATACACGAATTTTCGAACGAATAATTATATTTTCAGCCGAGAAGTTTAATCTTTTACCAGAAAAAAAATTTTTCGACAAAATACATAAATATTTAACCAAATAGTTATATTTTTAACCAAGAAGAATTATTTTCTACCAAAAAAAGAAGAATTTTCGACAAAAAATGGCATAGTTATCTTTTCAATTAAAACAATGAATTTGTAACCTAAAAATGAATTTTGAACAAAATCGTTACATTTACAAACATAGAAATTAATTTTTGAGACAAAAATAAGAATTTTCTACCAAATAAATTGAAATTTGCACCCGATTAAGACAAATTTTCAACAAAATACATGAATTTTCAACTGAAAGAAAAAATTTAATTTTTAACAAAAGTTGAAATAGATATGATTTCAATTTAAAAAAAAAAAATCAAAAAATCAATTTTATGCCAAGATGATTAATATTAAACCAAAAAAGACAAGCTTCAAACAAAATGCTTGATTTTTTAATTAAATAGCTGAATAATCAACTAAAAGAGAAGATTTTCCATCCAAACAATGAATATTTAAATTTTGAATTTAAAAAATTTATTTAAGAAAAAAACGAATTATCAACAAAACATATAAATCCTCAAATAACACAGAATTATTTTCCACCAAATTGTGGAATTTTTTAAATAAAAAAAGTGGATTTTTTACATAAAAAAAGAATTTTCAACAAAATAGATACATTTTCAAACCAAAAATCAAGTTTTTAACAACAAGCTCAATTCAACACAAGAAAATAATACAATTATATGTCAGGATGTGATTTAAAATCTTCGCGATGTTTTGAGCTGATGATCTCACTGTCTAAAATTTGTCATTTCAGAAAAACTTAAAGTTTAAGAGGAAGAAGCAATTGCGATAGAATGTAGATCAAATCGCACAAAGTGTGATTTGCATATGGCTTAAAAAAATGTTCTTAAAATGATAGATATATCATTATATTCACCAATATAATCAAGGAAAACGACCAGGGATGAGACGAGAATATAAGCAATCTTCATTTTTTCTAATTAGACGAAAAACTGATTAATTGAACTATGTAAAGAATTTGGTTAACAACGTGGCTAGTCAATATTCTAGTACTTCATTCGATATTAGATTCGTTATCTCGTAAAGTCTTGGAGTTGAGGTTGTCCTTCAAAGATACTTATATTTCATCAGAGATGTTCAAGGGTTAAATGATTCGTTTAAGCTGATATCAAAATTTATATAACCTTTTACGTTTTATCGAAATTCGTTTTTCAGTAAAATTTTCTAATTAAACCTAAATCAAGTCCGTTTTCTCGCCCTCGAATATTAAGAAGTATCAAGGGCGGATCCAGAATGACACTACTTTTTTATATAGGATAAGCTGATTTCAATTCAAAGTCTTCTCGTGAAATTTTTTTCTGTAATGCAATTTTTTATGTCTACATCAGGGTTATATTCCCATTCGAAAATTGTTACAGATAAATCATTATAACTGACTGGCTGGGCATTGCCGAAAGATTGAAGTCTTGAGAACCATGATACATCACCGTTTTATTATTTTTTGTAAATACTATTTACTTGCAACATTTTAGGATGACTCTGAGGAATAAACAATTTTATATATAACTCTTACATTCTGTTTAATGGTGTGTAGTATTTTGGTTTATAAACTCCACTACATAATGACATTTGATTGGGTGAAGGGGGCCTACTCAAGTTTCCCTAATTTCATCTGGAGTCAAGGAGGTAATCGTGCCGCTTTCCATGTTTATTTTTGCCCGTCCGACACTTTTAATGCGAGGACTATGTGCATATATTCCAGCAAGAACCTCACTACTCTCGACTATTGCAAAGATATCACCACCAAATGTTAATAATACAATATGTTCTTGGATTGGAATAGGCATAAAGCGATGCCGCCCTGCAAGTATCTTTCTTGGTTTATCCGCAAGAAAAGTATATCTTCGAAGTTCAAACAGCCGGTGCGGATTTTCATTGTAGCAAAGCCGAATAAATTAAAGGTCATCTCAAAGAGCAAAAGTCCCGCCGTCTCGTTCCTGGTAGTGTTTGTCGCAAAATCTGTGAACTTGATGTTTTCGTCTCAATCCAATGTTTTCGTCCAACTTAATCATACCTAATGTTGTATGCATTTTTTATATCTATGTTTTCCTAAAGATGGCATGTAGTAAGTAAAAAAATAACAAGAATACTCGAGTTCTGGTCCTGGATACTCGCATTTAGTTAGTTCTGATTTTATTCATTATGACTTCATTTTTTCAAACACTTGATTCAAGTTATGTTTCTGCTACTCTTGGCCTTTTCCTACGATTCCTATGTGATCTATGTACACATAGCATTGTTCGCTAATTAGATTTCTGAAGGCTTAGGCAACCATTTGTTTGAATGTGTCTGGTGCGTTCAGGCCGAAAGACATACGATTGTGTTTGTAGTGGCCCTGATATTATGAAAATACAGTATATTTTTTTGACATATTGTTCATTGAGATTTGGTGGGAACTTGCACTCGTATCAAAGAAAAAACAAAAACTTCGAAGCCCCCAGTGGTCGAGAACGTTGTTGATAACAGGTAACGGATATGCGTCTCGGCCGATATCCTCATTGATGTGTCTGTAATCGATAACCATTCGTAGGTCGTTTCCTTTTCTTGGGTACTAGTCGAAAAGGAGAGTTGAACAAAAATTTGGAATGTCTGATGATACCTCCATTTGAAAGTTCCTGCGTGTGCTCCAGGGTAAATTATCTGTGGGATTGAGGTTACTTATATGATCTCAGGTCCACTATCTGTCTTAAATTTAGCGTAGTTTCTAGTTCTGTTAGTTGCGTACATGGTAATGACTCTCCAGATTGCAAGCCGAGATTTTTCAATCGGTCCAGTTGCTTCTTTATTCTATCCTTTCCGTTCTCGTAGATACTTTTTCGCAGACACATGCTGGTTGACGCAAGTTTTTTTCTTCGTTTGCTGAGTTGTAGACAGAGAAACCTCCGAGGAAGGGTCTCCACAATCCACACGTGTAGCCTGACGCAGGATCGACTGGAAATTTTCATGATGTACCAGCTTTTTTCAATTGAAAACTGACAGAAAATGTCCGACACCTTGACAGAAACTATAAGTCGGGCTTTTATGGCCCGTTTATGCAGGTTTAAGAACATACATAAAAATCACAAATAAATCAAATTTAAACAAAAATCACGTTAAGTTTTGATTCGAAAAATATAATACTTAGTTTTTGGGTCTGTTTGGCCATCCATCATCAGGGAAAAGGTCGTCAGCTAAATTGCTGACAAATTCCAACAGCTGGTTTTATTTAAAGCTCTGAGAAGACATAAATATAGTATCTAACTATAAAATATAATCTAAGGAAGACAAGGTTTAAGGCCCATAAATCAATGTGATAAGAACTTTTTAGTCAAAACAAGCGACAGAATGTACATCACTTACACGGCTAACTATTTGTTTTTCCCCAAATAGAAACAATGAGGATCGTTTATACTTTGGTCTCACACTTTATGGTTAATTCTGTTCGTATGTAAAATAACAATATGATGTATTCATTTGAAAACATTTTCAGGCTTTTCGCGAATAACAATTCGTCCTTCATAATCCGCATTCGTCAACTATGCAACACTTAATTTCAACGCGCACAGTTAAGAGTGCCCCATCTGTGCATGTGCACGTACATACATACACACGAATATAAATCATACCCTCGTATAAACAATAAATTTTGCACGAATACGTAAATTGAATTTACAAATGAAAAGCTGCCGATTGGATGAAATAATTATATTTGCAGCAAAATGTTTGGTGAATTCATTCAGATTAGAATTAATCAAGTTTCTTCATGTTGCAAAATCGTCATGTGCACATAGGAGCAACAAGAAACAATCTACTGTAGCCTTGGTGACGTAGTAGGTTAGAGTTTCACTTATAATGAGGGGCGTTCCAGGTTCAAATCCGGGCCAGGTAGATTTTTCCTCGTTTCTGAAAAAAAATGATTGGACTGATAATAGGCAAAAATTGAATATCAGACACAAAAATAGTTGAATTTTTAACAAAATAGTTAAATTTACAATCTAGGAGATAGATCATAAACTAATAAAACTATTTTTAACAAATTAGATAATCGTTCAAGTGAGCAGTTAAATTTCCAGCTGAGAAGAATATTTTTTCACCAAAAATACGGATTTACAACCAAAAATACAAATTTTTAACCGAGTTGTCGAATTGTCAAATGAAAACTATCAATTTTGAACCGGTAATGGAACAGGTAGCTTTTGAGTTGAACACATTAATTTTTAACAAAATGCTTTCATCCTGAACCCATAAAATAATTATTTTACGAATTAGTTTAACGTTCAACTAAGTATTCAAATTTGCAGTTAACAATATCATTGACAACTTCCCGGTCATTTCCCGGTTCACAAAAATTTGTCACGATCATTAAAATTTAGATTCGAAGTGAACTCTTGAAGTTAAATATTTTTGGTTTGAATTTATAAAAACTGAACTTCCAATTGAAACATTGAAATGCTTTAATATTTTCCGGTATTTTAGAATATTAATGTAGTGAAAACCCGGAAAAGGCCTTCACTGCATTAATATCCTAAAACATTTAAAGTGGAACTCTTTTGAGTTTTAAACTTTCAAAATTAAAACTCAAGAACTTGTCAATTCAAACGCTCAATAATCTACCCGTATACAATAAAAGCTTTTAACACATTTTAAGTCAACAATTTTAGATTAAATTTCGCTAAACTCTAAAATAAAAAATGTTACACTTTTATACATTGTACAGTTAAAAGATTCAACAAAATATAAATCCACGCTATCATTTGCAACGCTCTAAATTGAAGAATTATTCAGCAAATTTGTACATTTAAAAAAATTGTATCATGTTAAGCAATTTCAAGTTAGAAACCGTAAAAATTGAAACATTACAAATTACTTTAGACTGAACACTTTTTAAATTAGAAGTTGAATTATTTTGAGTTTAAGCCGTTACAAATTATTAATTGATTGATTGTCATTTACACACTAAAATTTGTTTAAAAATCTTTTTCAATAATCTCATAAAATATTTTTTTTGTAATGAAAAATCACTTCAAATTTTCCCATGAATCTTTTTATCATCTTGAAACCTTTCTAAATCCTTAAAAACCTTCCAAATTTTATTTCAAAATCTTTAAAGATCTACATTTTATTTTATATTTTTTAGAATCTTTTCAAATATTAAGTTATTTTTGAAATTTCTTTTTAAAACTTCTAAATATCTTTTTTAATTATTCGAATTTTACCTTATACTTTTAATAAATCGTGCGAAATAAAAAAAAATTGCCTGAAAATCTTCCAGATATTTTTTTACAATTTTGGAAAGCTTTTGAAATATTTTAAATACTGTATTTAAATTAATTTTTCAAAATAAAAAATCGTTTCAATTTTCCTGGGAGCCTTAATAAATTTTTTTATTTTTCTTGAAACTTTTCGAAATGTTTACAAAGCTTCTTAATTTTGTGCTCGAAATGTTTTAAAATCTTCATTTTGCTTTGAATCTTCTTAAATCATTTTAAGTTTTCAATTATTTTTATATCTTTTCAAAACTTCTAAATATCTCTTACAATTACTCAAATTTTTTCTAAAGCAACAATTCCTTATTTGTTATTCATTCATTGAAATTTGTTTCAAAATCTTTTTAAATATTCTGTTAAAATTACTTTTTCGAAATAAAAAATCATTTAAAATTTTCACACGAGACTTGAGAAAAATTAATTCTCCGTTGGATACTAATTAATTACTCTGAAGTTAAACATCCGACAATTCAAATGTTTAGTCGTCTCAAGATTTTATAAAAATAGCAACATTGCACACATAATTTTGTTCTTGAGAATACATAAAATTATGATTAGGAAAAAAATATCTATCCAAAAGTCTACCAGACGGATGATTTTTAATTTTTTGTTTTCTCCTTGTCAATGTTTGATTTCCCCGGTCTGGTAATTATACTTATTTTCGAAATTTCCTCTTGAAAGTCTGAATTCTAATTCATTTGGAAAATTCCTGGTTCCAGATATGAATTATAATTTTTTTTCTAAAATTATCTGATCCAGTTCAGAATTACATATAATTGCTTCGGAAAATTTCCTCTCCAAAAGCAAAATTATATCATTTTTCTCGAAAATTTCCTCTTCAAGTCAGAATTATAATTGTTTTGGAAACTTCCTCCTTCCAGATTTGAATTACATTTTTTTCTTCGAAAGTTCTCTGATCAAATTCAGAATTAGATATGATTTGGGAAATTTTTCTGTTCCAAGTCAAAACTATCATTTGTCTCGAAAACTCACTGCTCGAAGTCAGAAATATACTTCATTTTTTAATCCAGGTACAACTCACAACTGTAATTATTTTGGAAAATACCCTGAACAAACTGAAATTTATCATTATTTTCAAAAATTCCCTGTTCAGAGACTGTTCTTTTACAAAATTCCCCTTTCAAATTAAAAATTGCAGATATCTCTTCCAAAATTCCCTGTTCCAAATCAGAATTTCAGTTTTTATATTTTCATTTTAAAACGTAAATCTTTCTCCCTTTGATTTAAAAAATATTTATACTCTTAATTTCAAATTATACAAAAAATTGCAGGTAGTATCACTTATATTATCATCATTGTCGACAATAAAATCTTTTCCATTGTTTGTTTCGTGACTGAACACTGAGAATAGTGAAATACCAAAACACTTTTAATATTTATTTTAGTACAATCGAATGAAAAATCTCGGTCACTGAATCAAATTTCCAGTTATTTCCTCACTGAAAATCCCGTTTTTGGGTTTGAAATTCCAACATAACCAATAATTTGAAAAAAGCTATGGATCGTCTTCGAAATGCATTTCTTTTTTTATTGAAAAAAAATTAACGAAGTAAAATATTATTATAAGGCAACAGAAAATTGTTCAAAATTGTAAAGTTTTCTAAAAATCTATTTAATTTCAGTTTGAAATTGTAGTTTCTGGTATAAAACGTTAACGTAATCTGAAATTGTTCCTATTTCAGGAACTTTCAAAATTTAATGATTTTTCATTAAAAATGTCCATTTCCGGTAACAACGATAACAAAACGGAAAAACGTACTTTTTTGAAAAATCGATTTTCAAAAGCCAATCTTTCATGATTAAAAATACCATTCCCAATGTGAAACGCCAGCATAACCTCAAATTGTTACAAAAGGGCAATCTTGATGATGAATTTAAAAAAAAGGTAATTTCTGGTAAATAATTTTTAATTGTTCTGCAAAAATGTATGATTTTATATTTCAATTCTTTTCTAAAAATACTTATTTTCCGCGAATAGCACTAAAATAAAATACGTATGATAATTTGAATAATTTTTTGGATGTTTTTAAATTTCAATAACCCGCGCAAAAATATTAAAAAACACTCATGTTTCTCGATCTGCATAAGGTGTTATCAATTCACATTGAAAAAAATTGAAATTCACTTTGTTTATATTTAAGTCTATAAATATAGTTTTTTATCCTCAAATATACTAATACTTAAAATAAAAAGTTTCCTAACCTGGAGATAGGAAAATCCTGCCATCACTTTTCGAACGATATACAGTACGGTAAAACATATGTTGATCACTCAGTGCTGGACTTATTTCTGTGAGAAAAATATAATTAATAATTATTTTGATGATTCAATAGCTCAGTAGCATATAACTGTCTAATTGTGCTAAATTGTGAGTGTACCAATAACACAGGACAACAAAATCTAAACCGTTGCAACACGGACCAGAATAGGTGGGTCTTATAATTTCGGGTTCGCTGAATTCGAATCCGTTGTCCATTTGGTCCTATCAGGTCAGGGTCAAGGTCAATTCAGGGTCAAACCTACAAATTTATCGTTAACCAAATAATTCAGGGTACGTTTGGTTTGACTTTGAATTGACCTTGACCTAGACCGGACGAGAGCAAATGGACAACGGATTTGAATTCAGCGACTCCGAAAACCTATAGGTACCCTGACTTATTTGGTTAGTGATGAATTTCGTAGGTTTGACCTTGAATTGACCTTGACCATAACCTGTTAAAACGCAACGGACAGCGGATTCGAATTTAGCGACCCCAAAAACCTATAGATACCCTGACTTAATTGGTTAGCGATGAATTTTGTAAATTTGACCTTGAACTGACCTCGACCACGGATTCGAATTCAGAGACCCCGAAAATCTATAGGTACCCTGACTTATTTGGTTGGCTATCAAGTTTGTAAGTTCGACCTTGAACTGATCTAGGCCCGGACCTGATTGGAACAACGGACAACGGATTCGAATTCAGAGACCCCGAAAATATAAGACCGACCTCTTCTGGTCCGTGTTGCAAGGGTTTAGATTTTGTGGTTCTGTGTCATTTTCCAAGAAATTTATTTGGAAAATTTGTCTAAATATTAAACTTTTTTGATTAGTTCAAAATAATTATATATATATATTGAAAAAAAGGGTTAAACGACCACCGCAAGGTCACACTTGGAGCAACTCTCATCTAAAAATGACAGCGGCTCCCAGTAGTACCGTGGTAAATTTAGTATTTAAATTCATACCCATATCCAATGGAAGAAGCTTCCTATTTACGATTCTTGCGAATGGAATTCCTTCACGGTACGCCAATCCATCAGGACAGTGCTCCAGATTTGATTCTGTAAGAAGAAATGTAGGGATTTTTTAATAACGACTCTTTTCAACAAAACCCAAATTAATTAGATTCAAATAAAAATGTCCTCAATGTAATCGTATAGCCAGTCAATATTAACTTCTTAATCTACTCTTTCGCCGTTTTAACTGAACATGAAAACACCGTTTTTAATCTAACAAATTTTGTTTTCTCTTTTTTACATCAACTCACCGTTATTCAACCAATTCTTTGAATTTTTTCATTAAATCGCCTGAAAACCTTCTTAATGGTATTTTTTTTCCGCGTGAAAATGATACTTCGCTCCAGATAAAGTATTATTTATTCGTCGATATTCAATTATTTGAATTATTCATTGTACGCTCATGACTTTCTTTAATTACTTCATTATATTGAATTCGGTCAAACGCACAATAAACGAATTATTAATTTTAAAGTGGTGCTTAAATGTTTATTCCTCGTTCTTAGAATTAATATTATTGTTGCAAGTTTTTTGCGTACCTTTGGAGGTAACGCATACGTTCAGTGGAAATATTGAAAGTGCCTTGTGGGTATGTGGGACCAGAGTGTGGCTAAGTCATCAGTTTTGCTGAAAAATTGTAATAACGTTTTTGTTTTGTTTTTAGAAGTAGTTGTTAGCTTCCTTCTATAATAATAAACAATGCATAATTGAAAGAAAATTCCATTGTAAAAGCATTGAAAAATTAAAAGTATTTTTTATATTTTGATTTCAGGCAACCAGCCTATGGACCGTGCCTTCAATTGGATTCCCAGTATATATTATTTCATTCTTTCAGTATTTTTTACTGTTTTTTTTCTTGAATTATACATTGTTCATTATTATAATGGGGAGCTCACAATCATTTTAAAAAATAGAAAAACTTACAATTTTTCAGCAAAATCCACGACTCAGCCATGCTCTGGTTCCATAGAACGACCACACACTAAAACTTGGGGTAATAAATTGTTGCAGCTATTTCTATCTAGGATTCCAACTTCATATGATTCGCTTGCAAGGATGATCAACAGAAATCAAACAGCACTTCAGGGCCTACTAGCATAAGTATGCAAAACAAAATAACGAGACTGGGTGTCCGAAAAGCTGTTTTTTAATGTGTTATTCTGAACACAGAGTTTCATTTAGAGTTGAGAAACAATTATCAAAATAATGAAAAAGTGATTGATGGCGTTATGAATAGTCCAGTTGCTCAAAATACATCTTCCTTGAGGAAATTGTGTTCATAACTGAAATTTAAGACACCCTCATGGGTTTTCGAAGGTCTCGTCATTTTAAGAAGTAAGGCCGGTAGTCTGGTGTTTAAAAAACATCTTCCTCGGGGAATTTGTGTTCGTAGATGAAATTCAAAACACTTTGATTGGTTTTCGAAGGTTTCGTCATTTTTTGAAGTAAGCCTGGTAGTCCAGGTGTTCAAAATACATCTTCCTCGTCGAAGTTGCGTTGATGACTAAAATTTCAGACCACCTCATGGGTTTTGGAAGGTCTGGTCATTCTAAGAAGTAAACCTGGCAGAATAGGTGGTAAAAATCAATCTTCCTTGACCCTTCCCATCCTGAAGTGCCTTCTACTCCAGTCCTGAACGCAACTTTTTAGGGAAGGATGTATTTTGAATACCCAGACTACCGGGTTTACTTCCTAGAACTACGAAACCTTGGAAAAACGGTTCGGGTGAATAAAATTTCAGTCCTTAAGGCGCCTTCCTTGAAGAAGATGTATTCTAAATATTTAGACTATAAGGTTCACTTCGTAAAAGGATGAGACGTAGGAAACATTGCTAAGGTAACTTAAATTTCAGTTCTGAATGCACTTATCTCGGAGAAGATGTATTTTGAACACCAAGAATACCAGGTTTATTTCTTAGAATGATAAAAATAATTTCTAAATTTCTGAAAATCATCAGGGTAGCTAAGCTTCAGCACTGTACGCCCTGCAGTTGTCGAATTTCGAAAAACATTCGCTTCTGCCAAATTCAAGTTCTGCAAAACGTATAATCGATCCTTGATCGAGATTCACTGATATCTGAGTAAAAATTTAATTTCAAAGGGTTTTTATTGATCATCATTCAGTTTAAAGGAATAAATAATTTCATAATGTGTTCAGTAGTTGAAATTTGATGACAGATAATGTATTTCGAAACTGGAATCAAGTTGATCATTAATTGTGATATCAAAACGTTGCATCATTTTGATCCATTTGACGTATCAACTTGATACCTGGTAGTTCTGGGTCGAAAAAACTTTCAATGTTTTCAATGCCGCTGATACTATGATACTGATCTGCATAATATGCCTCAATGTTAGGGGCCTACCTGAATTTTTTTTACGCACTGATTCCAAGTGTCGCCCTCTAACTACTCACAAATTAACAAACTTGTAAAAAACGCGTCGGTCCACCAGATCAGAGTGTGGGCTTCTAGGGTTAAGTACAATATGCATTTGTTACTGTTCATCCATATCAGAAATAACTATTTTTGAGGTTGGAAAAGTTAGAAATGTATAATATTTTGCGAATTGTATGATTATCTGTCACTTTAACATGAATTCGCGAATACAGGACACTTTTCAATTTGGTCTATGCCTAGCAAGTATATATATATGAATTCAATTTGCATTTTTTACTGCTTGTCAAGATTAGAAATAACTATTTATGTGATTTCAATATTATTAGTTATAAACATCTACAATGTCGTGAATTTTACGATTATCTGTCACTTTAACATGTACGCGCGAACACAGGACATTCCTTCATTGCGTCTATACTATGTAGGTTTATATGTCGAACCAATATGCACCTTTTATGGCTTATCCGGTTCATAAATAACCGTTTTACAACTTTTAGGTATGAGAAATCTATTATTATTCCCTATTTTCTCATATAACGACCTTGCGCGCACTAAATACATTTTTCCTTTCTCAATGTTTGAACAAATTGATTTAAACAAAAAAGCTATCTTACACAAGAGACAAAAACGAAGAGTGGAGTAATTAGGAGTAGTAGGATCCAATATAGCGAAAAAATGTTAACAAAATGAATAAATATTAAAGATATGTCGTATCTAGTGGGTTTAGTAGCCCCAAAAAATCCTAGATGCCAAGTTTCATAAAAATCCAACAATTTTTTGAAAACGCGTCCACCATATTGGATCCGTTATTTTTAATTTTGCAAATCGGTCTCCGGATTCGTAATCAGCGACCCCAGAAACCCCCGAATGCCAAGTTTCATGAAAATCCATTAATTTTTTGAAAACTAGTCCGTCATATTGGATCCGCCATTTTGAATTTTGTAAATTTGTCTCCGGTTTCGTAATCAGCGACCCCGAAAATTCATAAGCGACAACTTTTATGAAAATACAACAACTTTGTCAAAGTCCGCCATGTTGTATCCGTCACTTTTGATTTTTAAAATCAGATTTCAGATTCGTTATCAGAGACCCCAAAAAAACCTTTAGATTTAAAGCTTCATGAAAATCCATTAATTTTTTGAAAACTCTTTCCCCATATTGAATCCGCCATTCCAAATATTGCAAATCGGGTTGCGGATTCATGATAAGCTATTCCAAAAACAATTGAGTGCCAAGTTTCATGAGAATCCATCAATTTTTGAAAACTCGTCCGCCATATTGAATCCGTCATATTGAATCCGCCATTTTGCATTTTGCAAATTGGGCTCCGGATTCATAATCAGCGACTGCGAAAGCGCCTGAGTAACAAGTTTGATAAAAATGCAACACCTTTGTCCAAATTTGTCCACCATATTGCATCCACCATTTTCAATTTTTGACATCAGACTGCAGATTCGTTATCAGCGACACCAAAAAGCTCCAGATTCTTTTTGAATCCATGTTGCCATGTTGAATCCGTCATTTCGAATGTTTTAAATCTGACTTCAGATTCGTTATCAGAGACCCAAAAAAACCCCAAATGCCAAGTTTAATGAAAATCCATTAATTTTTTGAAAACTCATTCGCCATATTGGATCCGCTATTCTCCATTTTGCAAATCGGTCTCCAGATTCGTAATAAGTGACCCCAGAAACTCATGAGTAACAAGTGTTATGAAAGTTCAAACATTTTTTCAAAAATTGTCAACCATGTTGAATACGCCATTTTGAATCTTCTAAATGTGACTTCAGATTCGTTATCAGATACCGCAAAACCCCGAAAATGCCAAGTTTCATAAAAATCTATTAATTTTTTGAAAATCCGGCCGCCATAATGGATCGGTTATTTCGAAATTTGCAAATATGTCTCTGGATTTGTAATCAGCGACACTAAAAACCACTGAGTGATAAGTTTTATGAAAGTACAACAATAATTATGTTTAATCTCGTCATCCATATTGTATTCGCGATGCTGAATTTTGCAAATAGAACTACGGATTCGTAATCAGCGACCCCAAAAACCCCTGAGTGACAAGTTTGATGAAAATCCAACCACTTGTTCAAAATTTGCCCACTATGTTGAATCCGCCATTTCCAATTTTGGAAATCTGACTACAGACTTGTTATCAGAAACTCCAAAAACGCCCAGGTGCTAAGTTTAATGCAAATCCATTAATTTTCTGAAAACTTGTCCGCCATATTGGATCCGCCATTCTCAATTTTGACAATCAAGCTTCGCGTTCGTAATCAGTAACCCCAAAACCCCTGAGTGACAAGTTTGATAAAAGTCCAACAACTTTTTCAAAATTTGCCCACCATATAAAATCCGCCATTTTGAATTTTGGAAATCTGACTACAGATTCGTTATTAGATACCTGAAAAACCCTCCGATACCAATTTTCATGAAAAGCCATTAATTATTTTTAAACTCGTCATCCATATTGTATTCGCCATTATGAATTTTCAAATCGAACCACGGATTCTTAATCAGCGATCCCGAAAACCTGTGAGTGAAAAGTTTGATGAAAATCCAACCACTTTTTCAAAATTTGCCCACTATGTTGAATCCGCCATTTTGAATTTTGGAAATCTGAACCCCCAGATATATAGTTTCATGAAAAGCCATTAAATATTTTTAAACTCAGCATCCATATTGTATTCGCTATTTTTAATTTTCAAATCGAACCACGGATTCGTAATCAGCGATCCCAAAACCCTCTGAGTGAGAATTTTTATGAAAGTCCAACCACTTTTTCAAAATTTGCTCACCATATCGAATCCGCAATTTTGAATTTTGGAAATCTGACTACAGATTCGTTATCAGATACACCAAAAACCCTCAGATACCAATTTTCATGAAAAGCCATTAATTATTTTCAAACTCGTCATCCATATTGTATTCGCCGTTCTGAATTTGGAAATCGAACTACGATGTCATTTTTTAGATGACAGTTGCTCCCAGTGGGACCCTGCGGTGGTTGTTAACCTTTAGTTCTTAATTATATATCGATCCGTAGCACTTTGCAGCGGTATACTTTAATTATAATTTGACTCACTCTAATTCAAGCAGGATCCGAGTTCCAACCAACGAGTCAACTCATACACGTCACATGTGAGAAACATAACAAAATATTTAGTTAATTTTGTAAACTTAGCCTAGATCTAGACTCCGGAAGTTACGACCACTATCTTTCCCCGAAAGATCGATCCCGATGCAACTGGAGGTTTATGTCGTCCGAATCGTCACTTCCCACAACACCAGAAGACGATCGAGTCGGGAAATTTTCTTCACTATAATCCAGATAGGAGAATCACTGGTCTCTGCTAATGGTTTACTTATCACTTCACTACACGATAATCCAAAAAAGACACAAGCCCGAGACTCTGATTAAGAATCACTTATTTAAGATTACAACACTTAATGCTAGATTAAGCATTAAGACTTTGGAATGCACGGGTCGGCACTCTAACAGATACTCAATATCACTTTTAATAATGTGGCGCGTCGAACTTGGTCTTAGAAGGGGTCGCAAGAGGCCTGCACTAAGGTCTGAACGGTACTGGTAAGAGAAGGCTGAATACAGCCAAGCCGAACGAGCGACCACAACAACACTGCCTTGTCACACCAGCGGTCGCAAGGTCTCGAGCGACAGACAATAAGAAAAGTGATCGTGCGGAACAATAGCGTCAGGGACAAGCTCCCAAACAATCGCAAACCTCATTCGTAGTAGTAAAAATTTCTCAATTATAAATTTATTTTAGATTTTGACTAAATGAAATTAAATAGGCTTAAAAGTTTTAACAGTAGGTAATCCAAGCATATTTAATATAATTTTTCTTGTTTTACGTTCTATGTAAATTGATTCTTGAGACCTGCTACAAATAAATTGAATAAATTGCATAACAGAAATATTGTTTAAGGCATTTGGTGCAAGGGAAAGAAATTTAATTCGGTATATATCGGTCAAATTGAATGTCCGTTAGGAGTAAGGGTTAAAGAACACAGGAGAGATATAAATAAAGTCCCTGAAAAACAGACAATGCTTACTCGGCATAGAATTAAAAAAGAGCATTTTTTCGATTTTGAAAACGCGAAAATTCTGGCGAATGAATGTCACTGTCTTGAACATCTGGTGATGGAAATGTATCATATTGCAGGTAATATGAATGCGGTCAATTTGAGAACTGACGTAGAAAATCTTTCACAAATATATTATCCTGTTGTAAAGAGGGAAAAAATCTGAAAACACATGTGCTGGCTGCGGTCGCCATGCGCTGGAGTGACCCAGAGACCGAACCCCATGTTGTCATTCAGTTTGACTGACACAGCCCTTTCAAAATTAAAGGATTGATTGTTACAAATGCTGAAAATTAAATGAAAATTGTGGTTGTGTTCTGACTGAATGAAACAAGATCAGTTTGTAACACATAATATAAACATTTATTTTCATGGTACAAGAGGACATGTTTTCGCTACGGAGGTTGAAAAGTATCTGTCAGTTTTGACGAGTCGCTCGGTATTCGTGGGTGTTACGTCGTAACAAGGGTCTTTCGTTCCTTTTTCTGAAGTCGTTAAACTGTAGTACCTCTGAGAATGTTCTTTAAGTTTTCTTCGCGATTTTAGGAAGAGCGGATGTCTAATTTTACGTCGAAAAACTAACTTCTTTTAATATTCAGAAACTTGTTTATGAATTTAGGCTTATTTGCCTTTGGTTTTGGAATTATTAATTTCCTTTCAAACTATAAAAGTGTGTATTTCCGTTCAACGTGCTTGTAAGTTGGCAAATATTGTGTTTCACCCGCACGCACCTCACTTTCTACAACGAAACGGGAAGAACACACAGAGAGGGAGCTGATAGAGAGAGAGGGGGCGGCGGAGAGAGAAACAGAGAGGGAGGAGCTGCACGACATAGAATTACTAAGTTCTTGCATGATTTCTTTTATTTTAATCTTATTGGTTTAACAAAAACCTATTTTTAATTAAATATCTGGAGGGCCCCTATCCATGTCTGAAACGTTTGCCAATTTAACTTTTATGACATGCGTGTTTTTTAATTAAATATATTCATAACAACCTAATGCCAGTACAAAAATTCTTTATAGCAGTTTGAATGATTGGGTCAATTAAATCCAACATTTTTCAGAAAAAAATACATAAAAATGTCATAGAACGATTCATTTACATGATCTAAATTTCATATCTTATTTAAAATATAATTGTTTAAAATATATTCCATATAATATCTGATATTCTTCATTTTAAATGTTTATTATTGCGTAATTGACAAACATTTTACGAGGGAATATAATATATATATATGTATATATATATATAAATTTTAAGGGACTACTAGATATTTTTAAGGATTTCTGCGGTATTCAGGGATTTCAGCTATTTCAGTGATTTCAAAGAATTTTGCCATATTTAAAGAATTAGTAGGATTTCAAAAAAATTAAAAGATTGCAGGGGAGAACTACTAAATGAAATTAAATTTTGAAGATCTTCTAGAGACTTTTAAGGATTTCTGCGGATTTCAGGGATTTCGGGGATATCAGAGATTTCAAGGATTTTCACGACATATAAGGTATTCACAGAATTCTAATGAAATTATAAGATTGCAAGGAATTTCTACTAAATGAAATAAAATTTTGAAGGTCTTTCAGAAACTTTTAAGGATTTCTCCGGATTTCAAGGATTTCAGAGATTTCTGAGATATCAAAGATTTCAATAATTTTCAACATATTTAAGGGACTTATAGGATTTTCAATGAATTCTAAGATCGTAGGGGATTTATACTAAATTAAATTAAATTTTAAGGGAATTCTAGAGATTTTTAAGGATTTCTGCGGTATTTAGGGATTTTAGCGATTTGAGCAATTTCAAGGAATTTTGCCATATTTAAAGGATTAAAAGGAGTTTAAAGGAATTATAAGATTTCAGGTTAGAACTACTAAATGAAATGAAATTTTGAAGGTCTTCTAGAGACTTTTGAGGGTTTCTGCGTATTTCAGGGATTTTAGGGATATCAGAGATTTCAAAGATTTTCACCATATTTAAGGGATTCACAGAATTCTAATGAAATTATAAGATTGCAGGGAATTTCTACTAAATGAAATAAAAAATGTTGAAGGTCGTCTAGAAACTTTTAAGGATTTCCACGGATTTCAAGGATTTCAGGGATTTCTAAGATATCAAAGATTTTCACCATGTTTAAGGGATTTATAGGATTTTAAATAAATTTCGAGATCGTAGGGGATTTCTACTGAATGAAACTAAATTTTAAGGGACTACTAGATATTTTTAAGGATTTCTGCGGTATTCAGGGATTTCAGCTATTTCAGTGATTTCAAGGAATTTTGCCATATTTGAAGGATTAGTACGATTTCAATAAAATTAAAAGATTGCAGGGGAGAACTACTAAATGAAATGAAATGTTGAAGATCTTATAGAGACTTTTAAGGATTTCTGCGGATTTCAGGGATTTCGGGGATATCAGAGATTTCAAGGATTTTCACCACATATAAGGGATTTACAGAATTCTAATGAAATTATTAGATTGCAGGGAATTTCTACTGTATGAAATGAAATTTTGAAGGTCTTCTAGAAACTTTCAAGGATTTCTACGGACTTTAAGGATTTCAAGGATTTCTAAGATATCAATGATTTTCACCATGCTTAAGGGATTTATAGGATTTTAAATAAATTTTGAGATCATAGGGGACTTCTGCTAAATGAAATTAAAATTTAGGGAACTACAAGATATTTTAAAGGATTTCTGCAGTATTCAGGGATTTCAGCGATTTCAAGAAATTTTGCCATATTTAAAGGATTAATAGGATTTTAAATAAATTATATGATTGCAGGGGATTACTACTAAATGAAATGAAATTGTGAGGCCTTCTGGAGACTTTTAAGGATTTCTGCGGATTTCAGGGATTTCAGGGATATCAGAGATTTCAAGGATTTTCACCCTGTTTAAGGGATTCGTAGGATTTTAAGAAAATTATAAGATTGCAGGGAATTTCTACTAAATGAAATTAAATATTGAAAGGCCTCTAGAGATTTTCAGGGATTTTTACGGATTTCAAGGATTTAATGGATTTCAAGGGTATCAGAGATTTCAAGGATTTTCACCCTGTTTAAGGGATTCGTAGGATTTTAAAGAAATTATAAGATTGCAGGGGATTTCTACTGAATGAAATTAAGTTTTGAAAGGCTTCTAGAGATTTTTAAGGATTTCAGCGGATTTCAAGGATTTCATGGATGTCAAGGGTAAAAAAGATTTCAAGGATTTTCACCCTGTTTAAGGGGTTCATAGAATTTTAAAGAAATTATGAGATTACAGGGAATTTCTACTAAATAAAATGAAATTTTAAAGGTGTTCTAGAGACTTTTGAGGATTTCAAGGATTTCAAGGATATCAGATATTTCAAAGATTTTCATCATATGCAAGGGATTTATAGGATTTTAAAGAAACTCTCAGATTGCAGGGGATTTTTTACTAAATGAAATAAAATATTGAAAGGCTTCTAGATATTTTTAAAGATTTCAAGGAATTCCTGGATTTCAAGGGTATCAGATAATTCAAGGATTTTCATCATATTCAAGGGAGTTATAGGATTTTAAAGAAATTCTGAGATTGCAGGGGATTTCTACTAAATGAAATTAAGTTTTGAAAGGCTTCTAGAGATTTTTAAGGATTTCAGCGGATTTCAAGGATTTCATGGATGTCAAGGCGCGCATGCGCGCGTATGCAATTCGCAATGAACAAACGTCGAATTCAAAACAGCGCGCGTTCGCGCGCGCCTCACTTTCGACTAGGGTGGGAAGAAATTCCGCTCGCTCCTTTGGAGTCGGGGCGCTCGCATATGTGGAGCGCTCGTATCTTTGGAGTTCGTACCTTTGGAGTTCGAGTGTATTTTATTCAAAGCTTTAATTATAAATTAAAAATATAAGTTATTATCTAAAATTCATTAAACTTAAATATAACATTTACTTCTACCCCAACTTCATTTTTTCGAAGGAATCATGAAGCTAGGGCGAGTTGAACAGCTGTACGGTTTTTATTGTTAATAATTAATTATTAATTTAATATTTTATTAAAATTTCTCCAAGTTAAAATGAAACCTCGTACAGCCATTATACCCCCATTTATTTTTAATTTTTTATACTTAAATAAAAGCTTGAAAAGAAGCCTTAGTAATCATAATCAACGAAAACCCCCTTAAATTATTTAAATATCATAGTTTTGGATTGATGTACGTGTAGGCATGAGCACATGCGTACAGGTACATCAATTGGATGTTTATTATTATCATTTTCGTCCAAAGGGAGTTTGTGTATTGAAATTTTAATTAACAGTTGAACTCTCTATGACCGTTTTTAGGCCGTCTGCCCGTGAATTTATAATTTTCCTAAAAGGTCTTCCGTCCCCTCAATTTGCCTGTAATAATCATAGTTTTTAACTAACATTTTGGGAAGTGAATTAACTTCCGAAAATATTCATTTTAAAACCTGGTTTAGCTCCCCGGCTGTATGAACCCAACGTCTGAGAGAGAAAGAGAGAAGGAGGGAGGGAGAGAGGAATAGTGGTGAAAGGTAGGAAGGATCGTGCGTTGGTGGAAGAGAGATAGACGCTGGGGTACGTGACTGGGCCTGCTGCAATGTTTTCGTAAACACGGCTTTGGCACGTGTTCGCAGGCTTTCGTCACTCCGCCGGGAAATTTTTCGGCCATCAACAGGCCCATTGAGGATAGGACGGGAGGGCCTGAATAAAGCTATGACTCATTTAGGGTGAGCAAAATCGTCGTTTCGAATCCCGAAAATCGCCCATTTGTCACGTAGGACCTTCAACTCAAATTTTCATACGAAAACTTGGGTGAAAAGATCACGTAGGCAATTGCTTGGATTCTTGGGGTTCTCAGTCAGTTTGTTTGACGTACAACATTGTTTTAAATACCTAAAAAGAATTCAAATACTTGAAAATTCCTGGAGATTTTTTTAATATCTAGATTTTGCAAGCTCTTTAATATTATCCTAAAATATCATAGGTCCTTCAGAGTAATCACTTGAAACTTCCTTGAAATCTTTTAAAATGCCCTTTAATATTTCAAATCCATTGGAATGTGATTTTGCATGCAATATCTTGGTTGTTAACTTAAGACTACTAAACTTAATAATTTAAAAACATATTCTAATGTGAACAACTTATAGTTAAATTAAATAACTTAATTTAAAATTTAATTTAAAACATTGGGAACAGACAAAAGAATGTGCACATAAATGGGTAGAAATATCCTAAACTCTTTAAAATCTTTAAAATCATTTTCTACAGAAAAAGATAAATTCTCAACCAAATTCATAAATTTGGAACGAAATAGTTGAATTTGTAACAAAGAAGATAAACTTTCCAGCAAAAAAGACAAATCTTCAACAAAACACAAATTTTTTACCAAAAGTGGAATAGTTAAATTTTTATTTACCAAAATCAATTTTCCAAACAAAAGGAAGCACAATTTTCTCCAAAAAGTTGAATTTTCCATCAAATAGTTAAATTTTCTATTAACAAGATGATTTTTCAACCAAGAAGATTCACTTTATATCGAAAAATATGAAGTCTCAACAAAATATATAAATTTCTAACCAAATAGTTCAGTTTTCATACAAGAAGATAAATATTCTACCAAAAAAGATAAATCTTCAATAAATACATACATTTTTAAGCATGTAGTTGAATTTTCATCCAAAAAGATCAGTTTTTAACGAAGAATGGAGTAATGAAACTTTCATGATAAAAATTAATTTGCAATAGAAAAAACTAATTTTCAACAAAAATGTTGAATTTTGTAATACTTAACCGAAAAAAATGAACTTTCACCAAAGATAGTTGGATTTCTTATTGCATTTTATTAATTCAATTCGCATTTACAGTAGAAGTCCGATGAGTTTCTCATCTCGGGGATGCAGGGGCGGAAAATTCCAGGAATTGTGGACTTATCAGATGCCCCCTCTAGTAGCACGATATTAGGTGCGCGCATCCATAAAAATGATGCGCAATTCATAAGAAAAATAGCACACGTAGTAGGAGAACCCCAATTAGTGTGCGTGCCGTGCGTGTGATGACGTTTTAAGGGGAGTGTCAAACTTTAGTATTTTAAATTTTGTTTGTTTCCCAAATTCTGGGAGACACGACTTTCCTCTACTCAAGCACGATAATAATCATAATAATAATAGTTTGGTTCGGAATCGTATTCCTGACATAATTTTGAACAATTGAAAAAAAATCGACTTTGTATAATAAAAAAATTAAAATAGTTATGAGCTTTAAAATTTGATAAATTGTTTATCTTTTTTTCCAATAATATAATAAGCGAATGCCAATTATTACAAACCTTCAAAGTTTTTTAATGAAGTTTTCAAAAATCTACATATTATTAAATTTTTTTAAATCTTCTCAACTTTATAATTATTTTTTAATCTTCAAATTTTTCTAAATCTCAATTAAACTTACTCAAATTATTTCTCAAATTTTGTAATCTTAAAAAACGTTAATATTTGAACAATTTCGCTTTAAAATCGTCTACATTCTGTTTCAAATTATAAGCAAATCATTGTAAACATTTGGAAATATTTTCCAATTTTCTCAAAACGAATGTTTCAAAATAAAAAATAATGAAATATTTTCCCACCAATCTTAAGATTTTTTCTTTTTTTGATTCTCTTGAAACCAATCAGAATTCAGTTTTCTACATTTTTTTAAATTCTGTAAAATAAAAAAAATTGTCCTAATATCTTTCAGATTGTTATCCGGCACATGTTAAAACCTTGAATACTGAAAATTAATCTTGTAATATAAAACCTAAGCCATTAAAAATATTCCTAGCAATCTGAAAAGAAATGTAATGTAAAAAAGCTTCTTGTTTTTTTCCCCCAATTCTTCAAAATAAGTTTTTGCCTATAACTTAATATTTCTTAATTATTATCTCTTAAAAAGTGTGAACAAGTTAACAAACTATAATGTGGTATCAAAATGTTAATAACAGAATTATATCCCAACATTAAAAAATAATTTAAAATTACAATGTTTTCTTTCATCAATAATATTTAGAAAACTTTTATCATGACATTTAACATTTTAACATCAAAATGTTTTATCATGGAGTAAAATTACTTATTTGGAATGTGGATTTACAAATTTACGGTGCAGAAAATTTGTAATCTTCATTAAAAGATAAACAAACTGAACGCAACCACGCAGTGTCGCAATCAATCAGCTTTTCGCCAACAATATGTCGGATATTCTCGAGATGTTTTGTAACATCACTTTTTTTTAGATAAGATTTTTGAGAAAAATAATTTTATCTTCTTCAACATTTTTCTATAATAATATGGCATATGGTGAGCCAATTGGAAAAATGAAAATTAGATTAAATATTATAAATATATTTAAGAGAAATTGATAGTTATTTAAAAAAAAAGTGTTATATATTTTACAATATAGTGATTTTAAGCAAAAAATGCCCAGTTAAGCTTGGAAATTTCATCAATTTTCAGCACCCTGTAATTAAAATTGTGTAATTTTTCTTTAATGTCAATATGGAATCGCAAAATGTTATCCGAAAGGTTGAGTTATCACATTTGAACATAAATAGGTAAAAACACAACGTGTGCGTCTCTGATTCAATTACTGTCGTAAGTATTAACCGCCGTTTGTGACAACAATGTACTTCTTCCTCTTCAACAGTGGTTGATATAAGTGAAATTTTCTCCTTCCAAAGCAAGTCCACGTTTTTTACATCCCATCGGATTTCCAAGGTTTACTCCGACATTTCAATATATATCTGAAAACTAATGAAAAAAAGGAAGTACTTAAACAGTTTCTTAGCCATGGCTATTATTTTACAACAATTTAAAAGTCTACAAATGAGGCGCCGTTTTAAAATTATATCGAACTGCAAATAATGATCTGCGTACATTCTATTCACAGCACGAAGTTGGTTCGCAGAGATGCTTTTGTTTATACATTCTCATCCTAATGAGAATTTATTGGTTTTATGTAAAATATGACTTAGCCGGTTGTTAGCAAGTCTCCACGCTTTGAGACCCCTGAGTCAGAAAAAACGATTTGTACGAAGGTGTCTCTCTGTCTGTAGTATGGTGTAGGCACGATAACTTTCGAAAGATTGATCAGACTGGATTGTGCGTTAGCACACTTTTTCAAGGCCTACAAATTTTTGACCAACGTTTCTGGTTTTATCGATCGAAAAAGCTTTTTAAAAAATGACAAATTAACCGACCAAACTATGGGAGATACGAAAGAATATTAAGAAGCAAAATTATTCACCTTGAAAAGGTCTACAAATTTGATGTGAATAATTTCTCAATAAGACGTATAGTTTTTGTTTTAATCCCGACAATGAAATTACGTATGTTTTAATATGTTCAGAAAACCTGAAAAAGGGTAAATGTTATTATTATTATTATTATTATATCATTAAGCCGTTTCCCTTTCGGGGTAGGCGTGAATTGCTCGGTGGTAAAGAGGAAGCACGCACTTTTGCGTTTAGCGCATGATGCATGCGACGCAGTTTGATAACTGTTAGATTAACATGGTCTCATAAGAAATGCTACTTTTTAATGTATGAAATGAGAGCACTGCTTTTGAAAACAAAAACCCTAGATTTTCATAAAGCATTGCATGTGTTACGAAATGTGGGATGCAACGAAATGAATTATCTGTGATAGACTCACGTTCACAAAGCTATATTACAGTATGTATCTTTTCCTATTATTATTATTCTAATACTTAAACCATTTGAAGACAGCAGAATCCAAAAGCACATCAATATTGTGCAACTATGTATGTATAAGCGAAACGCCTCCAAAAAAATCACTTCAAGTAGGAAGCACGCACTTTTGCGTTTAGCGCATGATGCATGCGACGCAGTTTGATAACTGTTAGATTAACATGGTCTCATGAGAAATGCTACTTTTTAATGTATGAAATGAGAGCACTGCTTTTGAAAACAAAAATCCTAGATTTTCATAAAGCATTGGATGTGTTACGAAATGTTGTGCGGTGAAACGAAATGAATTATTTGTGATAGACTCACGTTCATAGAGCTATATTACAGTGTGTATCTTTTCCTATTATGTATGCATCACGCTACTTATTTCATCCATAAATATGCAAGAAAGGTTTCGTCTTGAGATGGTCCCGCTACTGTCTTATATCATAGTGTGGTTTGACTGAAAATTGTCTTGAGAAGAAAGTAGGAGAGAAGGAAAGGAAAGTAAACGTAGCACGTATCCGGAAAAAAGTTGAATATAGCACAGACTTGGAATTGCGCAGGAAAACAGAAAAATGAACCTGAAGCATTCCCTGTAGCTTCCCTAGCTTATTTATAAGACCGATCGCACTCCTGCATAATACTTTTTGCATCAGAAAATTTCTGTTTGAATTATTTCTATGCAGACATCCATCCAAGGAACAATCTTCTAGGATTTAATTTTAAAGGGTATACCTCTGCGAGTTTTATCTCTGACGTCCTGGAAATTTGGACTAAATAACAAATTTTATTTAAAAATAATTCTCGATTATTTCTCGAACCATCTCGAAATTATTCGAAACAATTTGAAACTATTGTTGTCGGGAATATAATGATAATAATTAAGGCATTTTTGAAGATTTCAAAAATGAAGAAGCTTTTTAAGAAGTTTAAAAGCTTCAAGAAAATTAAAATATTTTCTTAAAATTCCTGGGAATATTTAAACTGAATTTTTATTTTGGAAATACATTTTAAGAGAAAATTCACAATGATTTCAAAAGATTTTTAATTATTTTCTAAAATTTCGAAAAAGAATGGGAAACATTTTCAAGCCAAATCTTTCAATTAGCAAGATTGCAAAGATTTATAAAAAATGCGAGTAAGTTCAAGATATTTCGAAAATGTTTATATATTAAAAATTAATTTAAAAGTTGAAAATATTTCAAAAGTTTGGAAAAATGTAAATTTTTGAATATTTGGAAAAAGAAATTTGAAACTTTCTAAAGATTTTGGAAGCATTCACGATGATAAAAAAAATTTCTTAGAATTCATGGGAAAATTTGAACTGATTTTTTATTTTGAAGAATTAATGTTGAGAGAATATTTAAAAACATTTTAAGAGATGACAACCGATTTAAAAAGATTGACAAAGATGTCTAAAATCGTCATAACAGATTCTGACGGATTTTAAGGTACCTTTCGTAATTTTTCAGAATTTTAAGAAAGGTTTCGGAAAATTTAGAATAATTTTGAAAGATATTTAGAAGATCTAAAAGTTTTGGAAATATTCAAAAAAATAATTTGAAATTTGAAAATATTTCAAAAAATTTAAAACAAAATGAAATTTTTTGCAGATTTAGAACAAAAATTTGAAGGTTTTTAGGGAATTTAAAAGCTTCAAGATTATAAAAAAACTTTGTTAAAAATGCTGGGAAAATTTAAACTGATTTTTTATTTTGAAAATAATTCCTGAGAGAAAATTGACAAAAATTTCAAAAGATTTTAAATTGTTTTCTGAAACTTCAAAGAAGAATGGGAAAGATTTTCAAGCGAAATTTTTTCATTAGCAACATTGCAAAATTTTATAAAAAATTTGAAAAAAAATTTCAAAAGGTTTCACGATAATAAAAAGCATTTCTCACGATTCATGAGATAATTTGAACTGACGTGTTATTTTAAAAATTGAATTTTTAAATGGTATTTAAAAAAATTTTTAACATTTCAAAATATTTCCAAAATTGTCAGAATGGAATTGGAAGATTTGAAGACAAGTTTTTTAATTTTTCAGAATTTCAAGAGAAATTTTTGAAGAATTCGAAAAATTTTAAAAGATATTTAGAAGGTTTAAAAGTTTTGAAAATGTTTAAAAAAAACTTTTTAAGAAGTTTCAGAGGTTTACTTCACTGGGTATGGGGCTGTTTCTCTATTTCTTGATTCTAATTGTGATTTTTTTATGGGCTGTTTAAAAAGAATCTCAACAAACATGCTGAGGTTCCCAAAAAAAAAATTGGTTAAATGTTATTATTATTGTCTTCTGACGCTGGTCCATTCATGTCCCGTAGCACTGCGGTTAAAACGCTATTGTCTTTTTATTTTTAAACCCCGGTGAAACAGAGTTCTATACAGAAGTCACTCTCGCTGCTAAAGTATCATTTTTAGGTCCTTGAGCAAGAGTACATATACCGCCAGACAACTCCACTTCACTGGGTAAGGGCCTATTTCTATTTTTTGATTCTAATTGCAATTTTTTTATGGGCTGTTTAAAAAGAATCCCAACAAACATGCTGAGGTTTCGAGAAAAAAAATTGTTAAAATGTTATTATTATTGTCCTTTATCAAGAGTACATATACGGTTAGCGACACTACTTCTGGGTATGGGTCTTTTTCTATTTGTTTTTTCTAATTGTAATTTATTATGGGCTGTTCAAAAACAATCCCAAACAAACATGCTGAGGTTTCGCAAAAAAAATGGTTAAAATGTTATTATTATTGTCTTGTGAAGCTGGTCCATTTGAGTCCCGTAGCGCTTCGGTTAAAACGGTATTTTACTATGTCTTTTTATTTTAAACTCCCGGTGAAACAGAGTTCTATACACGGGTTACTCTCGCCGTAAAAGTATCATTTACGTCCTTGAGCAAGAGTACATATACCGTCAGACGACTTCACTCCACTGAGTATGGGCCTTTTTCTATTTGTTGATTCTAATTGTAAAAAAGGGCTGTTCAAAAATAATCCCCACAAACATGCTGAGGTTTCGAGAAAAAAAATTGTTAAAATTTTATAATTATTATCTTGTAAGACTGGTCCATTTAAATCCTACAGTACTGCAGTTAAAACGCTATTTTATAATGTGTTTTTATTTTAAAACCCCGGTGAAACAGAGTCCTCTACACGGATCACTCTCGCTGCTGAAGCATCATTTTAAGCATAATCAAAAATCATGATTTTAAGTCCTTTAACGAGAGTACATATACCGCCAGACGACTCCACTTCACTGGGTAAGGGCCTATTTCTATTTGTTCATTCTAATTGTAATTTTTCTATGGGCTGTTCAAAAAGAATCCCAACACACATGCCGAGGTTTTGAGAAAAAAAATGGTTAAAATGTTATTATTATTGTCTCGTAAGGTTGGTCCATTCAAGTCCCGTAGCACTGCGGCTACAAACCTATTGTACTATGTATTTTTATTTTAAAACCACGGAAAACCCTGGTGAAACAGAGTCCTATACACGGGTCACTCTCGCTGCTAAAATATCATTTTTAGGTCCTTTATCAAGAGCACATATACCGCCAGACGACTCCACTACACTGGGCATGGGCCTATTTCTATTTGTTGATTCTAATTCTAATTTATTATAGGCTGCACGAAAACAATTCCAACATTCTGAAGTTTCAAGAAAAAAATTATTATCATAATTGTTTATTCACATTATTATCATTATTACTGTCTTGTTAGGCTGGTCGGTTTAAATCCCGTAACACTGCGGTTAAACCCATATTGTACTATGTCTTTTTATTTAAAAACTCCGATGAAACAGAGTTCTATACAGGGGTCACTCTCGCTGCTGAAGAATCATTTTGGGTCCTTGAGCAAGAGTACATATACCGCCAGACGACTCCATTTCACTAGTTATGGGCCTTTTTCTATTTGTTCATTCGAATTGCAATTATTTATGGGTTGTTCAAAAAGAATCCCAACAAACATGCTGAGGTTTCGAGAAAAAAAAATGGTTAAAATGTTATTATTATTGTCTTTCAAGACCGGCCCATTTAAGTCACACAGTATTGCAGTTAAGACGCTATGGTACTATGTCTTTATTTTAAGACCTCGGTGAAACAGAGTTCTATACAGGGGTCACTCTCGCTTCTAAAGTATCATTTTGGGTCCTTGAGCAAGAGTACATATACCGCCAGAAGGCTTCACTTCACTTGGTATGGGTCTTTTTTTATTTGTTGATTCTAATTGTACTTTTTTTATGGGCTGTTCAAAAAGAATCCCAACAAGCATGCTGAGATTTCATGAAAAAAATGGTTAAGATGTTATTATTATTGTCTTTCAAGACTGGCCCATTTAAGTCACACAGTACTGCAGTTAAGAAGCTATGGTACTATGTCTTTATTTTAAGACCTCGGAGAAACAGAGTTCTATACAGGGGTCACTTTCGCTTCTAAAGTATCATTTAGGTCCTTGAGCAAGAGTACATATACCGCCAGGCGACTCCACTTCACTGGGTATGGGGCTGTTTCTCTATTTCTTGATTCTAATTGTGATTTTTTTATGGGCTGTTTAAAAAGAATCCGAGAATTGTTTCGCACACAGTCTGCTCAAATAAGGTCCTTTAGGCACCATTTAGAAGCATGAAAAGTTCAACTTTTCAGGTGGGTGTTGCAAAAAATAGATTTTACACTTGGGAAATTTTACTAGTGAGACCTTTATCACTTACTTTCACGTTTCGGAGACTTTCTCCAAAAAGTCGTATGCAGTTGTAGTAACATGTACTAACTTTCCTGACGGCTGACATTTCCACCTATCGACGCAATGGCACGAAACTCACTATTCTGCGAAATATTTGCATCGTTTTTTGATTCTATAGTATTGATTTTCAGTTGGCAAATTGTCGTACGCCAACGAAAACACTTGCAAAACAATGATGTATGATAAAGCAGACTAACGGACCGCGACATTTTCAACTGCGCAATGAACCGTCACCGCCTGAAACGTTTTCACTTCATCATATTGCGTAATATACGCGACTGTCTACTTGCACTCTCGACCCTTTCGAGGTGATAGTCGCAACGGTCTCTCGACCTACGCACTGAGAAACTGCACGGGCCAGCAGTTCTAGGAATGTTGAGTGTATTTATTTGTATTACGAGTATTATTTATTTCAAATCTCCCGCGCTTTTAAGTTGAAAAAGTTGCATTCAGGCGACCCATCGATACAAGAACGGGGCAGCCAATAAAATTCGCTTGACAAAAAGAATCGGCCCACTCGCGGTAGAGGTGGGGGCCACTCCAATTTAGAATAATCGAATGGATACGTTTCAAGGCCAGGAGAATAAAAGAAAGTTGACTGAGGTTAAATTTTCAACAAGGAAAATGATTTTTTAATCAAGAAGATTAATTTGCTGCTAAAAAGGAGAAAATTCAACAATATGCGTGAATGTTCAAATAAATAAAGAGTGGAATTTTCAAATAGAACAATAATTTTTTAAATAAAAATATCAACTTTTAAATACAAAATGGAATGGTTACATTTGCAGTTAAAAAATCTAACTTTCAAACAACAAAAAAATGCATTTTTGAATCAGAAAAGAGAAACTTTCAAGTAAAATTATGAATCTTTCAGAATAATCAAATTAATTTTCAACGAAAGAGTTCAAGACTCAACCAAGTAGTTGAATTTTTAACTAGAAAAGATAATTCTTATAATGGCAATATCAATTTGTGAACCAAACATTTTCAGTTGCAAACATTAATCCTAAAAAAAACGACTTTTTAACTAAATATTAAAATTTTTAACCAAAGACACGAATTTTTGAATAAGGTGATGAATCTTCAAGAAAAGATAATTATTTCATACAAAGTTGTTCTACTTTCAACAAAAAAAGATTATTCTGAGGCAAAAAAATATTTATTTGTTTCAAAGTAATGGTGCCCAACAAAATGATTTATTTGAATCAATGCACAAGTTTGTTGCTTGAAAAAAATATTCAGTATAATTCAGCAAACGGTTTTTATTTGACTCAAAGAAATGGAATCAAAGAAATGCATTTTTTTCGGATCTAAGAATTGTTTTTCCTCTTACGCATTTTAATATCATTTTATTATCAAATATTTATTAAATTATTTTATAATACATTTAATTGAAAATTTGATATATAATTAAGGCAGTTGATTCAACAGCCGTTTTATGTAGATGATAAACTCACAAACCTGGAGATCTCCGCTGTGTACGCTCCATAGCTTTTGTTATTAAATTTTTGTTTTCCACTTCCCCAGAATTTTCATTTCCTGTAGCAGAGTGAGAAGAAGAGAACGAATCTTGATTGTTATCAGTTATAACCGATTTAGATGTATTATTGAAAAAAGTGGTGAATGTTTGAAGTTGGCTTTCGAATTCTTCTCGTTATAAAATAAAAAATGCTCCTCTGATGCGTGTATTTCAAGCGTCGGAATCGTACTCAGGTTTGTCGATTTGATACTTTGATAACGAGTATATCAAAACCCTGACGACAGGTCAAGTTCTCGCCTCAGCACTTACAGTAAATATTCAGAATAAAGTGTTGATGTAAACTGTGATATATCAGTATCGAAACATTAGAGTCACAAAAAGCAGTGCTGCAAAAGAGAAAAATAAGTAGCATAAGTAGATTAATGAAATTAGAAGTATTAGCAAGTGATCCCTATAAAGAACTAAAATACCATAGGCTCATTTCGCTTGCAAGTTTGAGTGCGCCTAGGGTGCGTGGCTGTTGGATCTCGCGCTTCGCGCTCGATAATAAGTTTACCTTGCGCTACGGGACCGGTCTTTGTACTTTCTCCACATTTGTGCACAGACCTGTTGAAATTGAGGGTGATGACATATACAACTGTATTTTGGTGATTGTGAATTCTCTTTTGCTAAAGCTCCTCCGGCTTTTAACAACACATTCTCATAACGCATCTCGTGCTTCGCACTCGATTTCGTTCAAAAAGCGATATTGCCGAATTGGAGTCAAAGTTTGGTTAATATCACTCCGTTCAGTTAAATAATTAATATCGCTCGCCCAAACCGCTCGAATATATTTGGGAAACTTTATTTTTCATTATTATACTCATTGCTACCTGGAGAAACTTATAATTTCCCTTCATTTCATCAAATAAACTCGACCAAATAGAGCCTAATGCATTGCAGAATTGAATTTAAAGGTTTAATTCGATAATGACAGCAAATCGAATACACCAAACCTAACCTGGATTCGTTTTCGCGTTATATCTATTTAACTTTTTTTACTGGGTATGGCAAAGGCCAATTCAATCTGTCAATTCTTTCAAAAGTTATCATGCTAACAGACTAAAAATCTACAGACACACAGACACATTCGCGCAAACTTGTTCTTCGGGTTCAGAAGGTTTCAAAACTTGGACATTTGACAAAAAAGGGGGAGGGTGGAGGGGGGGGGGGGTCAAATTTTACACAAATCTAATACCTTCTCTCATGAGAATATGAAAACCAATGTTTTCAAACTTCAGACAATCGAAATAAATAAATCTTCAAAAAATATCTTGATAGTATAGTAATTCAGATTGCACACACGCAAAGAAACGGTTTGCATTACATATCAATTGCGCATATATGTAGCACATCTTTAGAATTCCAATTTTTCACATTCTTTGCCCAGGAGATTTTTGAGGTTCCATGATGCCTTTATATTGAATCGGCTTTCATAATAAAAAAAAAAAAATCTACAAGACAGTGAACTTTCTTTTCCATATTCCATTGATGGACGAACATAATATTCAAGGTAAGTTATTTAGCCGCACTGAATAAATTATGAACATTTGTTGCTCTATGAATATATTTTATTTAATAAATTGCTTTTTTTCTGTTTATTTTTAGTTTTTGAATATTCGATTGAATGGGAATAAAAAATACATTAATGAAGATGCTCTGAAGATGAGTTTGATGAGTTTTTCCTTTACATTTTGGCAAACAAATCAGAATTATGTTAGGTTAATGATGATAGTACAGCGCTACGATTTCCTTAATTCCAGATTTCGATCTGCTTGTAAAATTCAGAGTGACATTTGTAAATCCTGGACCATTTTTAATTAGTTCAACACGACCTACATTAACAGTTAGGTGTGCAGGATCCATTACACGAATCTTAGTAATTATTTCATTGTTCCAGGTTTCGAAAGTCACTTCACGCTCAACTGTCTCAAATATGAGTAGATATGGTACGTAGGAAAGCAATAGGGTCGTTTAAAGCTCTTTCTCCTATTTTCGGGCCTAAGATTTCCTCAGGTATTATTCTGTTTCTGGTAGCTGATGATATTAAAACCAATTTTATAATCAATTATAATGCGAATATCTTCTTATACGACGCCACTTGTAGGATAAAGTGCCTTATATAAAATTAAACGAATTTATAACTTTGAAATTATTTGAAAATTAAGTTTTACAAACCAACAGTTTCCACCAATCACGAACGAACAACAATCTGATGATTGTGACACGTTTGTACATATAGATGCTTCTTATTTAAGATGTGGCTTGCCGTTGTTCAAATCGAGCGATTTCGATAATTTTTATGATATCGTATACATTATTTCTGTTTATGGCGTACAATTCTTTTACTGCTATCAAACTCTGAAAAGTTAAAAATATTAGCCGGTAAGCTTGGCTATCATGAAAGAAATAATTCTCATGTATAATGCACATATGTTGTGGTTAAAGTATTACGTAAAATTCAGTAGGGATGAACATATAGAAACATTAATTGTAAATTATTCTAGTCGTGAATGTAAGTACAACAGACACAATACCTTCAAATCATTTCTAACTAAATTGAAGGTTATTTTTTGTCTGTTTCGTTGAAAGCCGGCTTTCTGATTCAACTGATTTGTAAAAAAATTGTTTGCTTGTTTTGTTTTAAAATTCAAGTATTTGGTTAAAAATGTATGTATGCTGTTGAGAATTCGTTTTTATTTAGTAGAAAATTAATCTTCAATTACACTGGTTTACAAAAAAAAAAAAAAGGTGAGGACTATTTGACAAGACCACTTTATCCTTATGTATTTTGAGGCACTGAATACGAATCCGAGGTCTATTTACATCCACCGCTTCAGGTTCAAGGTCATTTCAAGGTCAAATACAGGAAAAGCCGTGCAATAAACTTCAAAAACCTTCTATATATGTTTTTAGGGTCGCTGAATCGAAATCCGAGTTCCATTCACCTCCACCGCTTCAGTTTCAAGGTCATTCCAAGGTCAAAGAAAGGAAAAGCCGTACAATAAACTTCAACAACCGTTTTGGGGTTGTTGAATCTCGCTTGCTGGAGTTCACCAGCGACACATCTTTTGGATTCAATTTGCTAAACTCAGAGTACCCCGCACACTAAATTTGGACAGCAGCCGTCTAGGACAATGTACTACACGATAGTAAATTTCTCTTGCGATATTGGCGCCATCGGGCGATGAGGCACTTATCAGACCACCCTCGTATATATGCATTATGTATATATAATGTATCTAATAATGTATAAATACACATATATAACTGTATTATATGAATATATTCAGGTATCAATGGGCCTCAGGAGTTTGAATATCTGAAAATTACAGTTTTTAATTTTTTACACTAAGATCACGTAATTTCAAAAATCTGAAAAAGTTTACAATAATAGCTCTTCGGGTCACTATTCTATGGTAAAAAACTGGGATAGTACTTGAGTTTCATCACACGAAAAAATACAAAAAAAAGTTTGAAATTTTTGTTGAGTTATTTTCCGCAAAAATTTCTTCGAAACAATCATGCACGTTGAGAATGACCGAAAGAAGTACTGTGAATATTTTCAGATTTTTTCTAACGCTGGAAGCAGAAAAAAAAACTAAAAACTAAAATGTACGTTGCCCCATCTAACTCATCAAATATGTAGCTAACGGTTTAAAAATTTGGAACAAATTTTTTTTGATTGTATGCTTTCAAATGGCTGAATCAACTAAGGCATCGGCTAGGTACATACAGATTAGGTAGTTTAGGTAGGGTTACCGACAGAATTCGCCTCACCGGTCCTCGTTCTCCTTTTCTCCCTAGCTCTTGATCGTTCTGTCTGTATATGAAACGCTGAGAGGAAAAATATGACACAGAGATTTTTTGGGGAAAACAGTATAGAAAAAGTTGCGAGGACAAACAGTAACCGAAAAAGTTCAGAGGAAAAGCGGTAAACAGAATCTCGAGGTAAAAATGTTACTCGGAAATATCCGAGGAAACACGTTATAGAAAATGTTGAGGGATGAAATGCGATAGAAAAATTTCCGAGGAACAACGTTATAGAAAATGTTGAGGGATAAAATGTAATAGACAAAGTTCCGAGGAAAAACTTTACAGAAAATGTTGAGGGGAAAAATGTGATAGAAAAAGTTCCGAGCAAAAACGTTACAGAAAATGTTGAGGGGAAAAATGTAGCAGAAAAAGTTCCGAGGAAAAGTGATATATATAAAACTTGAGGGAAAAAGTTTCTTCTGGAGTACCACAGGAAAAACGTCACTCCATCATCTTTAATATTGCAAAATAATTCTATAATAACAAAGTGGTTGAAAAGGTCTGTTTTTCAAAATTTTCGCTCATGTTAAAAGACTTTATTTTAAAGATTTAGGTTTCTTAACTAGCCTAATATGTTGAATATTGAAAATAATTTTGCAATAAACAAATTCGTCAAAAAATCTGCTTTTATACTTACACTTAAGTTTAAAGACTGTTGTTGAAAAATTCGGGGTTTTCAACGACTATAATAATTTTCCTTATTGCAAAATAATTTTGTTTTGAAAGATTTTCAATGTTTCCGGTACTTCCTAATATTTCACAATAATTTCGCGATAAACAAGTAAGTCGAAAAATTATATTTTACACAAATTTTGCTCGAATTAAAAGATCGCAATGTGAAGAATTGGGTTTCTCAATAATTCTAATGTTTTCAATATTGCAAAATAATTTTGCGATGAACAAAGTCGTTAAAATGTTTTTTCACTTTACCTTCGGTTTAAAGACTCTTGCGTGCAAATTTTGATATTTGGACGATCGCAATCATTTTTAATATTGCAACATAATTTTATGATAAGAAAAATTATCGGAAAATGTTTTTTTTCTTCACTTTAGCTACAATAATTGTAGAAGTGTAGAGTGAGAATACAGATGTATGATGTTTTATGTGATTTCTAATATTGCAAATCAGTAAATTTGAATGATTATCATGATTTTAAATAGTTTAAAATAATTGTGCAATAAGCAAATGTGTCGAATATGGCTCTTTTTCCACTTTAGCTACAGTTGGAGTACTGTAGAGCTGAAATGCAGATTTTTCACGATTTAACTTACATTCAATATTGTACAATAATTTAGCAATAAAAAAATTAGTTAAAAAATGATATTTTTTCACTTTAGCCACAGTTGAAGAACTGTAAATCAAGTATGTACATTTTTGCTTTTCTTATAATTATTAGCATCACAAAATAATTTCGTAATAAACAAATGAGTCGGGAAGGCTTGTTCCTTCACATGTTTGCTCATGTTTATCGAATGCAATATGGGCAGTATGATTTTTCAACAACTTCATTAATTTTGAATACTGTATAATAATTTCTCAGAAAATTAATCATTTGGAAAAGTCTGTATTTCTTACTTTTTCTGTAGTTTGTTGTAACTGCACCGTGCGATCGCGGATTGTGTGTAGATTTATTTAGCTACAGTTGCAATAATCTTAATTATTTGTTCACAATACAAATTTTTATGCTATGGCACTTCTCCCAGTGGGACCCTGCGGTGGTTGTTAACCTTTAGTTTTTAATTATATATATATATATATATATATATATGTATAAAAACTCTCCGTTATAATTTACAATTTCACTTAGGTCTTCTAACTTATTTCTGATTAATAAATAATTATATAACCAACCTTGTTATTATCATCATTGGCATCCTCATCCCATTTGAATAGGTTATCTATTCAGACAAACGAGGAAATTAGGGAAGAATAAGGAGGAGCATTAATTTATTTATCCCAATTATTAATCGAACATTTAGGACGTAACACAGCTTAACGTTCGGTCAAAGAAAACCACACGTTTTTTCCAAAAAATTAAAATGCACAAAATTTTTCAATGTGGTACAAAATTAGCACAAAATTTGCTCTAAATTATGAAATATTAAAAAATAATAATTTTACATTATTTCATGTGTGGTCGTGTCAGCTTAACCTTCGGTCAAAGGAAAGTACACGTCTTTTCCAAAAAATTAAAAAGCACAACATTTTGTAATGTGGTACAAAATTAGCACCAAATTATGCAATATTAAAAAATAAGAATTTTGCATTATTTCATGTGTGCTCGTGCCAGCTCTACGTTAAGCCAGCACGACCACACGTTTTCTCAAGAAATAAAAAAGCACAATATTTTTAAATGTGGTACAAAATTAGCACAAAATTATCACTAAATTAGGCAATATTAAAAAACCTTATTTGATAAAGTGGTTATGCCAACGTAACAGACCTCAATGACATACCCAGGGGTACATCTCCAGGGCCGCTATGCTGTTTTTGGTACTGACGAAGTACTGGCAGGATACTGGCATTACTACTAGCATGGCACTGGTAAACCCCCAAATGATAACAATGCTCTATAGTAACTAGTTTTCTTGAACCAGTACGTATAGTTAGTACTGGCGCAGTAATGGCTAAACCCCTCATAATAAATCGGTTGAGTACTGCCGGCTTGTAGTACTGGGCTAGTATTGTAAGTCAATACTGCTGGGGTACTGGTGAAATACCGAATGATAACTAATTTCGTACTGAACAAGTACTGGACCAGTACTTATCGTCAGTGCGAGCAGATATCTGGTAAAACCCCTAATGATAACTAAGTTCTGTACTGCCTTAAAGTATTAAACCAGTACTGAGACAATACTGGTTAGAATGAATCGAAGGGCTATGTACCGCATATTCAGGGAATCAGATATCCGACTGCTATACAGACCGCTGAAGGACCTACCCCTTGTTCACTGTGACTACTCTTCTGACTACTTCTGGACTTCTTCAAACTCCGAGTGATCCCAGCATGAGCAGAGAAACGCCAGTCGGTACGGGCGACTGCATTTTGAATGCGTTTCAATTCTGCTTTCTGATGCGGGGAAAAGGTTTGAAAAATATCGATTCGCATTAAGCTTCACCTCGCTGAATTCGAGAATTCAACGTGCATGCTTCGCACTCAAAAGTATTGGATCGCATTTAATTCATCCACACTTAACTCCTAGCAGCGGTCGAGAATTCTCATACTTCGCATTAAAAAGTATTGTTTCGCTTTAAGTTCATCCGTGACAAATGCGACTATCAAAGAAATTTCTTCAAAATTAAAAAAAAAAGTAGTTTTGCACTGTTTCATTATTCAATTGATTTTTCAATTATATTTTCTATGTACAATATTTGACATATATAGTAATTAAATAACCAAAATCTTGAAGCAAACGCACGTCACACCGTCTGTAATTATTCGCAAGTACGAAGACACGAACCCTAACCGCACACGACCGATAAATTTATCTCTACCTAAGTCCTAACACCTAAAACCATCTGAGCGAACGGAGCGCGCTGAGAACTTTCGTGCGAAAAATAATAGCACTTATTCGATTTCCTACATTGAAGATTATTTTCATATACTTAAGGAATTATATGAATAATGCCTTTTTTCTAGTTTTCAAGTTATGCATTTTTTTAACTTAATGGAAAAGTTAAATATATATTTTTAATAAATAAAAAATTAATATAAAAATAAAATTGTCAAAACAACTTAAGGGCATGTGATACTTCGTCGTGTGGTAAATCGGGTTCAAATCCCCCGTGTTTTGTCCACAAAAATTAAAATTTTGAAAGCTGTATTTGGAGATACTATAAAATAAAACAACAGACGTCCCCGAACTCTTTTTTTGAGGGATAATAGCAAAAAAATGTATTCCGCTAAATAAAAAATTTCTTCATGTGCACTATTTGGAGGTTAGGATTCGCTTTTGAGGTCTGCCATTCCGATAATGTTGGTCTCTGTTCCACCTCAAAATACACACATATTATTCGAATTTAGCAAAATGAAATTTTTTAAAATTATTCCACAACAGAAGAGTTCGGGGACGTCCGTTAGCATGTTCGCTATCATTCCATATATATATATATATATCTTATCATCCTTTGGCATTTTTGCCCAAGATCGACATGACACACATGCCAGGATCATTGCGCGCGGGCAGTCGATATACTGTGGCCTATCGTGGACACGGGTGGCGGACACCTGTAGAGAGGAGGTCCAACGGAATTATCTTCACCTTCGTATCGTTTTACCACAGGGGGTTTCGCACAAAGTACTAAACGGGGGGCTCCAGAAGTGAGGGGCACCTATTCTAAGTGGATATTTTATCTTCCCTCACTACTGCATTTAATGATGACTATATCTAGCATTTGGATGTTGGACAAAAATCGGGATAAGTAAATGTTGATCATCGCTTGATTGCGCTTACAAGTTCACTCGTGATTCGATAAATAAATTTAATGGTTGCAATTAAAGAAAAAGCATCTGTACACCCAGTGAATAGCAAAATTCGAATGTTTATAAACTGAAAAGTGCGACCCTCCTACGGAGTTTCAGTGTTGGTCCTCCTCTTCGATCGCTCCTCCCGTAAAACATAGGACAATAGAAATCGTCCTTTGAAATGACCTTGCAATATTGGGTGAATATATTAAAAATATCAACCCGCATTGCAACACATCCCTTTTTTTAGCAAAACTTTAGGTGAAGGAATTCACTTCCCAATTCAAAAATTCAGACTCTCGAACTTTGCATATGTATTTGTATTCACATTTTCAACGTCACCAGTGCACTTTGCTGATTCTATAGATAGTTTCTGTTGCTTTCGCAACATACTGCAAACTAGTTTCTATAGTTTTCGCGAAATTCTTCTTCTCAATCAGGTACGCTTTATGCGACAGGCCCCATATTTCTACCTACAATATTTTTGTAGTATACATCCGGGTAAAAATATTTGGTCTTGATTTTGTCTTGAATGACTTTAATATGTCTTCAAGACCATGATGTCTGGTTTCGTCTCACCAACTAGACCAGGCCTGTCCAGGGAGGGGAAATCGACTCAATCGCCACATGTTCGAGTTCCACCACCACTTCCCTCTTCACAAGTCCAGAGGCTTGGGGGTTGGTCGCTCTCGTGAAATTGATTGAATGAATAGAGGTCGGTGGTGGTGTTACAATCCCATCTGGCAAATGAGCTATTTCGACATTTCTCCTCTCTTGATAGGCCTGAACTGGACATTGGAAATATACAGACTTCTCTTGCATTTATCGTTGTAGCTGTGTCAAGACAAGACCAGGTAGACTTGTCGTCAGGCACGGAAGGATAGTTTATGGATTGGTATTATTACTTCAGGCGGTGCCTGCCACTTCCAGATAGGTTGCTACCGAATAGTTAACATCTGTTAAGTATTAAAATCTTATAACCGATAAAACTTGCAATTTTGTAATAACCCTTCTTTAAATTAAACATTCGGAACCTGTTGGTCTCAACAACTGCAGGCATATACAATTTTCCATAAAAAGATTAAAACTGTCATTTTCTACAAGTATCTAGTGAACTCTTGGAGATAGAAAAAAAATGGACAACATTTTAGGTTCGCCACCACCACCGTATTGAATTTAGGACCGGAGGATCTAAATTGAATACGGTTAAAAAAGTTATCGAAAAAAGCTAATACCAAAGAATGCATACATCAGAAAGAAGATAAAAAATTAATAAATAAGAAAAGAGATTCTGATTCTTTAAGAAGTATGAGAAGGTATTGGTATTATGTGAAAAATGACTTTCGCGGATTCAATCAAATGACGACGTTTCGAGACCCCCTGAGTCAGAAAAAATGGTTTTTACAAAGTTGTCTGTCTGTCTGTCCGTCCGCCTGTCTGTCCGTCCGTCTGTATGTCTGTCTGTCTGCAGTCTGTAGTATCGTCTAGGCACGATAACTTTCGAAAGATCGATCAGATTCGATTGTGCTTTGGCACACTTTTTGAAGGCCTAAAAATAAAAAACGAGTTTGCCAACCAGCTATTGCGGAACAAAATTCAAAAACTGAGCACATTTTGAAAATTTTTTAGACCACTTTTTTTCAAAATTTGAAAATTCTATGTACGGCTATTTTACGATAAAATCAAAATGATTAGAGTTATGGCATTTTCAAAAGCCCAAAACACAAACGAAAATTGACATTTCAAGCCGAACAACGTATGATATGAAAAATCGAAAATTCAAATTTTGATCGCACAAAAAATAATGAAAAATTAAAATTTTCATTTTGCGGTCAAAATATGCAAGATACAAAAAAAAATAACAATACAAAAATCATGCACCTGAAAAAGATCTACAAATTTGTTATAACCACTTTTTGATAGGACGCGTATTTTTTGTTTTATTCGTCAAAAATAACATTTGAAATAAAAAAATTTAATGTTTTGGAAGACGACACAAGGAAAGAAAAAATATATATATATATAATAGGCAAACCTATATATATATATATATATATATATATATACTACATCTAGCTCTAGGCATTGTCAAAAAGTACACTCAAGAGATCGGAATGGAGTTCGGGTTAGAAAAATGGGCCAAGGTTTATTTGAATAAAGGAAAACCTAATGGCATCCCGGAAGACCCTGAGCTTGTCGACAGAAGCGCTATACGACACCTTAGCGCTGTAGAGACCTATACATACCTGGGCGTGCCACAAAGCCGCATTCAGGATGTGCCATTTATTAGGGATATTATCCGATGCAGAAACAAACGTCTCATCCGACGAATTTGGTGTTCCGAACTGTTGGCGAGGAACAAAGTATCTGCTACGAACATGCTTGCCGTCCCGGTAGTACTCTATTCACTTGGAGTGGTTCCATGGACGAAGGACGAACTCAGATCCCTCGATATCGGATCCCAAAAGGTTATGCACATGAACAAAAGCAAGCACCTTAAATCTTCTGGTCCGCGACTTTACATCTCACACCGTCAATGTGGTCGCGAAGTACTAAATCTTGAATGTCTTTACAACATAATCATTTTGGGCACAGCACATTTAGTCGCAAATAGACAAGACCGTCTTCTTAAAATGGTCAGGAAACACGAAGAAGTGAGCAAAGGGGCGTTTCTGTACAAAGCAGCGGAGGAGGCTACTGAAACACTCGGCCTTGACTTCAATATCAGGAATGAGCAAAATGCATCAAATCTTATCCATCTCGAGTACTCACACCTGAAGGCCCGGATCAAGTAAGCACAGGAGAAAAAATTACGCGAGCAGCTCCTCAAGAAGAAGAGGCATGGCATCTTCCAAATATATGTGGAGGATTTGTCGATGTCATATGAGCGAACGTTTGCTTTTCTTAAATCAGCCGGATTAAAGTCGGTCACGGGGGGTTTCATTTTGGCATGTCAAGACGGTGTCATTTCCGCTCTAGCATACCGTCGCCATATTTTGAGCCGACATTCCCGATGGTAGCTACAGAGCATGTCATGCACACCCTGAGCATCTAGGACACATACCATCTGGTTGTCCAACTCATGCAGGAACAACTTACATTCAAAGGCACAATGCGGCACTAAGAGTGCTTTATTATCATCTCTGTCACTAATACGGCATCAGCCCGAATACCGCTCCGCTAAACGCTCCTAGGGAAATAGAGTCAATTTTCGAGAATGAGAAGTGTCGGATATACTGGAACCTCATATTCTCGACAATTGTTTCTGCTGTGCACTCGAGGCCTGACATAGTTCTTCTTGACTTCGAGAACCGAACCATGTTCGTTATCGAATTTTCGGCACCAGCTGACAAAAATATCATAGCTAAGGAGAATTAGCAGAAAGAGAGGCATAAAGTCTTTATAAGGGAGTTGCGACGGTTATACCCATTAATATTCTGTTAAGATGATTGTCTTGATCATCGGCGCTCTTGGAGGCGCCAAAGTTTCACTGGACAATAGTCTGAAAAGCATCCCTGCATGTCAAGAAAATGCTGAGACACTTGCAGGTAAAATGCAGAAGGCGGTCGTCCTTGGGTCGCTGCGTGTCATCACGGTTCACGAGACTTTTGCCGGCAATCACGGCATATCACAAAAAAATGCAACCTTTCCGTCAAAATTTCCCAAAACAGTATGATTCTTGGATGAATTTTGACTATTTTACTATTCTAGGGGTTTTCGGGGTCTCTGCTTACGAATCTTACAAATCTGAAGTCAAAACTATTAAATTTTCCTTTTGAAGATGGCGAAACCAATATGGCGGATCTACTTTCTAGCTTAAATACCTTTTACCCTACAATTCATGTCAAAATTGTTACTTAGGGGTTCTTGGGGTCGCTGATTACGAATCTGAAGTCTGAACTATTAAATTTTTATTTCCAAGATGGCGGAACCAATATGGCGGATCTCCTTTACAGCTTAAATACCTTTTACCATACAATTCATGTCAAACTCGTTACTCGTGGGTTCTTGGGGTCGCTGATTACGAATCTGAAGTCAAATTTATTACATTTTCATTTTCAAGATGACGGACGTTGAATGGCGGACGAAAAATGCGAGACCTAGTTGAAATATTGCAGTTTTTTCGTTAAAATTGCTAGGCAAAATATGTCAGTCTTCAAATAGTTTTGAAAATCTATTGGGAGTCGCTTATTACAAACTCAGGTCAGATTTGCAAAATTTAAGAAAGCAGAACCCATACAAAAAATTCAAACACATTTTTAAAACTTTTTTTGACCCGTATTTTTTTTTCAATTTCGAGATTTTGTCACAACATTCTCTCATTGAGTCCCATAACATATTTTTTGCCCATGGAAATCGGTCAAGCCGTTCTTGAGAAAAACTAACTTTTTGATTTTTCTTCTAACCCCCATAACTCCCATAAAAATTATTTCTCAAATATAATGAAGATATATTATTCTCAAAATTCACTTCCTGTGTCAATAATTCCAAAAAATACTGACTTTTTATGATTAAAATGAATAACACAAATTGTTGACCATTAACAATTGTTTGAACAACTTAAAATTCCTAAAAAATACTCGACAATGCAAAAAAATTTAAAGCTATCCTGAAAATGAGGAGCGATAATTAAAATTTATGTTTTAAAGTAAAAACACGACTATTTAATTTGTCACCTAAAGTTTTTTTTTTAGATGAAAACTCAACTATTTTGATAAAAAATTCATTTGAAAATGCAAAATAGCAGTTTTTCTTTAAATTCGTGCTAAGATCAGGCTTTTTTTTAATTTTACAGCATGCTTTTTTATGTTTGGTCAGTAAAAAGTTCTCAAGTACTTTTTGTGCAATTTTAAATTGTTCAAACAATTGTTAATGGTCAACAATTTGTGTTATTCCTTATAATCATGAAAAGTCAATATTTTTTGGAATTATTGACACAGGAAGTGATTTATGAGAATAATATATCTTCATTAACTTATACATTTATTTTTTATTTTTTAGCAATTTATATGAGCTTTGATTTTTCTTTTTCTAGCTTCTCTCCTGCTGATTATTTGACATGAATCAGCATTGCTCAAGCTAGAAAAAGCTTCGCAATTCTGACCCAGACTTGTCCCATTCTTCTTCTTATAATGGCACCAACAGAAAAAATATAAATATTGGCTTCCAATTTCAAGTCAAGCTGTTTCCTTTCTAAATACTTGACATGATTTTGTGCTACCGTAGTTAGAAAAACCTTTGCAATTTTGATCCAAGCTTGTCCCATTCTTCTCCTTATAGTGGCACCAGCAGGGTAAATATAAATATAGGTTTTCAATTTACACTCCAGCTTTTCTCCTTCTAATCATTTGACATGAATCAGCGTTGCTGAAGCTAGAAAAAGCTTTGAAATTTTGACCCAGGCTTGTCCCATTCTTCTGCTTAGAATGACAGCAGCGAGGTTCAAGATGGATAAAGATTTGCAATTTGAATTTCAACTTTTCCCCTTCTCATTGCTTGATTTCAATTAGCGTTACCGAAGCTAGATAAAAAGCTATGCAATTTTGATAAATGTTTGTCCCACTTTTTCTCTTAGAATTGCACCAGCAAGGTAAAGCTGTGTATAGATTTCCTCTAAAATTTTAATCTACAACTTCAACTTTGAAAGTTACAGACGAAGTTACAAGGTTTACAATTTGCAAGAGTAAAGATCATTAAATGGAGTGGAAACTCTCTCAAAAATACGACGTAACAGTTTCCAACGCTAACTACAACCATTTTCCTTTCTTCCTAATGTTGGTTCTTCGCAGAAGAGTGTTAGTAAGGCCAAAGTTAATAAAACTTTGCTCTCTAATAAGAATGTGTAACAGTGATTCTCGCGAAAGAATGATTGTGGTACTTTTTTATTGACATTTGGACAAGAATTTTTTCGCTGAAAATTTGTAATCTGCACCTAAAAATTGATAAGAAACTACCAGAATACTGCAGGTGACAAGCAAAAAAGTAATTTTTGCAGCATAGTGTTATTAAGATTGTGTAGTGATATTGGGTAAGGTCGGCCTTGTGGTACGGTTTTTGGGGCCGGTCTCAGGCTCACGGGATTTACCAAATTTTGCACATGTAAAAACTCGTCTCCCATTTATTTTTTAGAATTAGAAAATTTCTGGCTGAAGTCGAAAAAATGTGTATTATCCAGCATTCGAACTTTAGGCTGCAAAATATTATTATTATTTAACCATGAAATATTGATTGAAACCAATTTTAATGCATTCCTAAAACTTACCTTTAAAGTGGTGCGTACAATTTTAATGTTCGGAACCATGCATGAGTTTTGGTTAGAAAAAGCCCTTAAAACTATGTTTATTTTTGGGAAATGATTAAACGAGAGAATTAATCATGTTTTTTTGTCATAGCGGAACTCCCCATTGTTGTTATATGTATGATTAACTATGAAAAGCGTCGAATTTGGTGTTAGAATAATCATTAAAAGTTTAGCATGGGTTGTGGCCACGAGCAATGCTTACGCCACGCCAACGATTCATACATGTCCCATCCTTGAACAATCTTTAACCATTTTTGACCAGTTGTTGACTCATGCTTGAGCAAGGCAACTTTTTTTCACGCGAATGGATACGAAATGGAGTCATGGGCACATGCGTTGGAGAAGTGTACAGGAGAGGAAGATGGACAGTTGAGTGGATGAGTGTGTAAGATGGATTTTGGATTGTAATGGACAGGGAGTGACGTGGATGAAGAAATTGGTAGAATTAAGAGAAAGCAAGGGAACAGGGCAGAGCCAAACGGGTAATCCTATTAAAGGAAAGTAAATAGCAAAAAGTTTATTTCAAAATCGTGGAAAATATAGAGCCGCACCATGCACCTGTGCAAAAAGTACGTAAAGTTGTTTCGTTGATACACGATCAATTTTAATATTTTTCCAAAGACGCTGGTGATAATTAAACTATGCATCTTATCGTTTTTCAGAGGTGCATCGAAAAACCAGAAATAAGATCGCTGGAAGCAGCAAGCATCGATTTGGAGTCATGGAAGGAGGTAAGCAAAAATATGTAACTTACATATACGTACGCATCCTCTACATCTCTACAATGCTATCTCGAAAAATACCATTAAAAAATGTTAAGAATAAGTCTTCATGTAATTCTTATTTGTATTATAGAACTGTCTGGTAGTAGAGGACATGACCTCAAAGAATGCCATACCCGACGAGATGCCCGATAATCTTAAGGCTAAAGTAGGAGTTTTGTGCTCTCAATTTGAAGAGTAGGCAAAAAATATAATACTAAGTATATAAAATATGTTAGTATTTACAGGATAGTGACTGCAAGGAAGCTTCGCAAAAGGTGCCTCATCCTCCAATGTTTAAAGGGGAGAAGCATGAAAAGAAAGCAAAGCACTACAAGGTAAGAATGAATAAATTTAAAAGGTTTTATGAAGAACATAATTTTTCCCAATTGTGTACTAATTTGTAATTTTTATTATAGACAGTGAGGAGCATCAGTAGGCAGGCGTGGAATGACGAGCAGGAAAAAATCGAAATAACGCCGCTTGTAGCAGTTCCTGCAGCAGCGACCCGGAATTGGTCTGCCTTGAATGCTAAGAGGATGACGAACGACATGATGACTTACTTCTTCGACAGAGAGACGATGGAGAGGTCATCTGTCACGGGAGTCCAGTGCAACCTCCACAAACGCAAGGAGATTCCAGCCCTGTCCAAGTTGGACGGAGACAAAGTGGATGCCATACTAAGTAAGTAATAATAATGATGTTGTTATATGTATCATTGTATTTAAACATGACTGATAGACGTAATGTTTAATATTTAATAAATTTATTCATAGGTTATGTAAGCGGCCGCTTTCCTGGACTGGAGAACCCAAAGAAGGTGATTTTGGAGGCTGTAAGGGTGAAATTGAACAATGTTCAAAAAGCAAAGATGAGGATGGAAAACACAACGAGGAAGGTGAGTAAGGAAGCTCTCAGTTCACATTCGTGCTGCCAACGCCTTAATGTAAGCTGCAGACTTAAATAATTGTTGTTTTTTAGATCTACAGCAGAGGCACCACCGGAAAATGAAGTGCCGTAAGAGTACTCCGAGCTCGAAAGTGTAACGCAAGCCTCTGACACACGCTTTGGTTCATGTGTCAGAGACCGGAGGCTTGTTTCTCTTCTCTCTCTCGCACTCTCTCTCTCTCTCTCTCTCTCTCTCCTTCCCTCAATCTGTCTCTACACACACACACACACACATTCGGGTGGTCCAAAAATGCATTGCAAAATTTTTTTTCACCCTACAGAGCAAGGCCCCCCCCCCAAAAAAAAAAAAGATTCCATTTCCAGAGAAAAGGAATCTCTCATTTTCGTTTCGAAATTCGAACATTAACACGTGCCACCGGGCACTTCAAAATCACGTTTAATTAATATGGGGGAATTTTGGATTTTCGAACAATTGAATTCATACTTCAGGGTTTGATCGAGACGTACCAACTTTGTAGGCATTGAAGAGCAGTACCTATGAAATAAAACCATGCTAATGACTTTTATTTTGAACCCACCATTAACCCCCCACAGCGCCCCAAATATGACCCAAAAATGAAAAAACTACATTTTACGTATTATTGTTACTTTTTGGCAATTTCAGTCGTCTTTTTCATACAAATAATTACTAATGAACAAGTCTAATATTTCCCATGACTTTTTAAACAATGTTTAATTGTTTAAACAAATGTAACTCATTTAAACAATTATTTATTCCCAAAAAATGTGAGAAATAATCGTATTTTCTGATTGAAATGTAATAGTTGGTCATTGTTTGGAGCAGTAATTTTTTTTAAACACTATGTGAATATTGAAACAATTACTCATTGTTTATTCTCAAAATTTCTAAAAATTTACCCAGAGATGTCCAGTTCTTCCTTAAATTGGTATCCTGTGCTACTTTTCGTTGAATAATGATATAATTTCGATATATTTCTTTTAATTTTTAATAAATTCCTATTTTTCAAACAATTTTGATTTGCTTATGCAGTTTTTTCGATAACTTTAAAAAAATTGAAATAATAAAATACATATAATTATGTTTCTGACTGCATAGTGTATAGAAAGAATATATTAACCATTTTTGAATTGTTTAAACAAATATAATTTGTTTAAACAATTACTTTTCTGAAACTATTTTTTAAATCGTATTTTCTGAATTAAATATAATATTGAATGATTTCGAGGAGGCTTGGACTTGCCAAGCTTAACAATGTATCGACAAATTTCAAATTATATTTCGCTGAATTTTTATTGATTTTGACCTGTCATTGGAGACTATTTCGACACATTTCATTAAAATTGTCTGAGACTCTTCAAAATTGGTAACAATAGTTTGGAATTTCTTGAATTAAAATCACGTGACTCCTTTTGAAATGTTTCGAAATCTCATAAAATCCCTTGAAATCTCTTGCAATTTTTTGTAATCCGCCTAAATCGTTCATAATTCCTCACAATCCTTAAAAATCCATCAAAATCCTTCGCTGTCCTTTGAAATGCCGTAAAATCTCTTGAATCCTGATTAAACTTTTTGAAGTCCCTTAAAATCTTGTAAAATTCCTTTAAAAAATTGAGATTCTCTCTGAAATTGTACGAAGACAGTTCTTCAAATTTTTGAAATCTTTTAAAATCATTTGAAAATTGTGAAACCTCTCGTATCCTTTGGAATCATTTTAAATACCCTAAAAGTTAAGTAAGAAGTTTGAAGGATGGGGGACGGGGCATAAAAATCTTACGAATTCTTACAATAGGAGGGGGAGGGGATCTCGAATTTGTAAAATCATCCTTACGTATTTAATGGACGTTCCCCTGACTTTTTCAGGATTTGTCTGCTATTCCTTGACTTTGCCTGACGAGTTTGAAATTCCCTGACTGGCCCTGATTTTCCAGAATCCCCTGACTTGTAGCAACCCTGCTCAATTATAAAATCCGTTATAATTCTTCAAAGTCGTAGTTTCGTGGCCGAGGTTCGTTTCCGATAATTCCTTTCTTGATCTAGAACGAGGTTGATTTTTACGTTCATGAAATTTTCATGAGCTTCCCACAACGATACATCGAGCAGGAACGGTAATTCTTTCGAAGCCGAGTCGTTCGCTCGGAGTTGCTTCGAAAACGAGAATAGAGAAAGAAAGAAAGAAGGAAGGATGGAAAAGCGAAAAAGGGAAAAAGCGCAAAAGGAAGGAACAGAAAAATCTCGACCCAAATCTGAGGGACGCGAAAACTTGGCTCGTCAATCAGGAAGCGGAAGGAAGGAAATTCCGGTACGAGGACCAGCGCTTGCCCCTCGCTGTGTATCTTTGATACACTCCCGAGTCTCCACCTCTTCATGATGTCGTTCACCATCTCATTTTCTCTGTTTACTCACGTCGAGTCATTCGGGTAAATTGCTGGCAGAATTCAAAATAACGAATTCTCTTTCTTTGCTCTGCTGCAACTTTATCTCTCTATTTTTCTTTCAAACTTTTAGTCAGAATTTCAGCTTTCGTTAAACATACCAAACAGAAATAAAAATCACTCTAATGAAATGACACAGACAAAACTGGGGGTTATTTAAAACTGCGACTTGGGCAAAAGTTGGTATCTTTCAGAACTTGAACCCAAGAGAAACCTGTAGAGACCCAAAAGGGTTCCTTTGGAAAACACTTGAAAATAACAACATGAAGGCCATTCACAAACCAACCGCTTGCCAATGATATTTATCAAGTTATTATATCTATTCTAATTATAATAATATTTTGTTCTTTAATTCTTGTCATTCAATTCTGTCCGTCAGAGTTCTATTAGGTTCTGTTTAAAAAGTTTTATTTGGAATTGGGTTCCTTTGGAGATCCAACTGGAGTCTCTTTTGGAAAAAATTCATCGTTTTTGGTCCATCTAGTCTTCCCGAAAAATTGAAGGAGCTGGAAAAGCGAATGGACTAGTCCACAGAAAACATAAATAATAAGTAATTTTATATAACCGTCAATCGAACAATGAAGAATGAGTTTAAACTATTTGATACTAGTATGAGAATACTTTCAATTACATTTTCTAAACATTTTTTTTCATTTGAGAACATTGATATAATCAAAAGATTAACTTAGACGGTAGACTAACTTAACAGTTGAAAATTTATTTTTAAACTGAACATTTACTTTGTTAAAAATTTGTGTATTTTGTTGATAATTCAGCTTTTTTCTAGACATAATATCTTTTTGATTAAAGAATCATCCTTTTTGATTCAAAATGCAAATGCTTCGTTTAGATTTAATCTGTTTTGGTTAAGGATTCAACTATTTTCTTGAAAAATTGTCATTATTGCTTAAATTCAACGTTATTTGATTTAAAATATTTATTTGTTAAAATATGAACTGATACATGTTTTATTGAGAATCGCTTGTTTTGTCCAATTGAAAAAACAAGTACTTCGTTTGAAATTAATAGTAGATTGTTCAACAAGCGGGATATGAGCCGAAAAGAGCGACCATGTTCGTTAAGAAGAATCTAAGTTGCTATGCGCTGTTTCAGGGAGAAGGGGTAGATTAGGGATACGCATGGAGTTACTTAGTTCTCTAGAGGACTAAATGCCACATTACTTCGCTGTGACGTCACCAATCGAGTAAAGACCAACTTAGATTCATTCCTTGAGTTAATTATCTCATATTCTGAGACCAAGAAATATTTCTTTACTTTAAAGAAATAGCGCCCAAAGAAATTATTTCTTCGAATCAATGCACGAGTTTGTTGCTTTTAAACAATATTCAGTACAATTAAGTAAATGCTTTACATGGCTCAAATAAATGGAATCAAAGAAATGCATTTCATGTGTAATTAATCTTCATAGTAAGTTTGCGCAATATATATATATTTCTTTGAAATTCAAACCAAAGTAAAATACGAAAATAATTGTGTTTATTGCCATATGATGGTAGGTAATTTCCCTCAAGCATGCAGCATTCGCGCATGAAGAACGCATGAAAATTATCCAGTGCGAGTAACAAATTTTACTTTTAAATGCGTTTTTTCTTATACCTCAGATCGACTATTTCAGCAAATACGATACAAATTTGTTTAATATTTTTACCCGTTCAGCTTTTTTATCTAAAATTCTAGTTCATTATCGAGTTTCGGTCAATTATAAAGTTTTTCGGTATACAATTGAACATGAAATAAATCTAACATAATCCCAAAAATTCACTATCAGCCATAAGAATTCTAAATGTTTGTATATAGGACAAAAACGAGAGAATATATTTTTTACATTATAATATAACAAAACATGTGAAAATAATTAATAAAATTGAGTAAAAAGCGAATTTCAGTTTCAGCAAAATATGATAATTTCCTTTGAGTTAAATGCCATTTGAAAAGTCATTGCTGATAAATAATAATAATAAATTTTACCATGGAGAAATTCATGTATGTTAATTTTCCTTTTTACTTTTGGTGAACTACGTTTTTCAAACTACACTGAAAAAAATAATTGGACTGTACACGGATAATTCTGGTTATTCCAATTATATTGCATTGCTCGCTTAGCTACAACTATACGGAATGGCTATTTTAGGCAAACCATTATGATTACGTATTATCGCTAGACCAAGAATATTTTATCCGTAAAGTATCTTAAATCGTATTCCTAAGTTATAGACTTATGTGGCTGAATCTTTCATATCAGAGTTTACATGATCCAGCTATATTCTACAAATCCAGTCCTTCGACGTTTTTTGTAGAAATTTTCCATCTAGAAAAACAATTTTTCATATTAAAGTAATTTGGGCTTATATTTGCACGGATACTTGAGCTCTTCAATTCTCACGAGTTTCTCGTATGTTTCTGGGTAAAATTTATATTCCTCTTGCAGCACAAACGCAGTATCTTTTAACTTACACTGATAAAAAAACTTCAATTCATGTGATATTCATTCCTAATTTTTTAATTATAACGAATATAACAAGGAACGCGTGACCAAACGCACAAACGTCGCTTCAGGTTGTGTCAGGTGGTGCTAGTAAGCAAACATATTCTACTAGCGGGCTAGTGAACACTGAGAAAAAGGACTACTTGTACCAAGTTAATTTTACTTGGCTGAAGTAAGTGCAAGTCCTGATTATTTTTAAAGAAATATTTATTCGAGGCAAATAAATATATGCACTTTCAATGAAAAAAGTATTTCTTTCAGCCAGTCAAATATTAATAGGATTAAGTTAACATTGTTTGATTAAAAAATACAGCCTATTGGTCGGAGGAAAATATTTCTTTGAATCACAGAAATATTAATTGGAAACAAAAATATACATTTAAAACCAAATAAAGACTCATTGCTCCAAATGAATGTGCCATGAATGGGAATGAATATTTCTTTGAAACGAGCAAATGTGAATTGATGGAAAGAAAAATATTTTTAAGTCAAGCAAATATTTTATAGGCTCAAGAAACTATTTCTTCACATCAAATTTTTAAATATTTGAAGCAAAAAAATATCCCACTGATTCAAAAAATATTTCTTTGGCCTAAACTATGCCAGAATGCAATAAAGTAGTTTGCACTTTAAAATCTTGATTGACCTGAAACAGAAAAATTCGATGAAAAATCCACCTCCAGCAGGAATCGAACTTGGGTCCGTCGAGTGTAAAATCTACAGCAATGACCACGACGCTGTCGCAACATGCAAATTCTAAGGTGAAAAGCCATATTTAACCTTCACCATAAATGCCAAAGAAATATTTCTTCAAATCAAAAACATGGATATTGAACTTAACAACATATTTCTTTAATCTGAAGAAGTATTAAATCGAAACAAATTACGCCAAATTATTGAATATTTGATTTAAAAAAATAATTACTTCGTTGGAATAACTGTTTATTTGTTGTTAATGATTTAATTCTAGTAAGCTAATGAAATATTTCCTTCAACTGAAGAAATAAATATTTATGTAAACACGAAATCTTGTTCATCTAAATGAATGCGCTTCATTGGTATAAATGCATGAACTCTTTGTAACAAATAAATATATTTTTAATGTAATTAATATTATTTTGGTGATACACGTGCGCATAGGAGATTGCTAACTCGTGTGATTGCATCATTCGCCTGCGGCTCGAAGCATGAGTCGGTGGTTAGCGCACGAGCGAAGCGAGTGTGAAAACGTAGCTCCGGCTTATGCTGCAAAATTAACACTTGCACACAATCACCTATTTTGCGCACTTGTATCACAAGTAACTATTTTCTCCGTGTGGGTATTGCGATTTTCAAAATTTCAGAAAATTCAAAAGAACAAGCTAAAAACAGCCACTTAAAGTCCTATTCGCGCAGTATGTAACCTATCAGGTAGTCAACAACAACGAGTGCGAGATTTTCGCTAATTTCGTTCCACCTATTTGTTTTATATAGGATTCTAATACCTTATAATTTAAAGAACTGCTAAGACACAGGAAGCGCCATCCAGCATTCGCAAAAGAAAGCACCTGCCCTGTAAGCGAAGTTATCAATTAAATCAATACCAAACCGGAAAATCAATATTATGGATAATAAAATAAAACCCCAATCCTAAAATCTAATTAGAAAAGTAGAAAGCAAGAAAGTACAGCAGATTGTTATTTAAATTATTTATCAATTCATGTGTACAGTTTCGTCAATAATGAAAACAAACATTTTCTATGTATTCTTTTTTCCACATCGTTCAGGGAAATATAAAATTCGTAACATATATAATATATATAAAAGAATTGTCAGTATACCGTTGAACAGTCAAAGATCGTATCTTATTCTTAGTTTATATCGACAATTACTTTTCCTAATTATTATTCCTCACAATTGGGAAAATTCAATTAAGATCCAATGCTCAACTGATCTGAACATCGATTCTGTTTCATTAAATATTATTACAGCTTACAATTTTCCGCCTCTATCGTATATAAAATAAATGCTTCACGAAATAACACCCTCAGAGAATTCTCAGCACGAGATATCGTGATGCCTTCACTGCGGAACGATGATATGAAATACAAGGTTTTTATTTTTCACGGCCTATGTCTACCTACCTGGAATGTATAAATATTACATGGAATGTTCGACTTTATATTTAAAGGATTTTTCTTATTTTAGGAATAAAATTTAAGCCGAAATGCATCCTTCACCTCGTGTCGGTATTTTCTTTGTTACCAATTGTTGGTCAATTGAACGCATTTACCGACATCTGAAGTATTGACGTGTAGACGTGTAGAAAAATAAAATACCCACTAACACTAATCCTATAACAGTCCGCAGTGCAGGTTTCGTGAACATTGTACAACAATATTTTAAAATCAAGAGGGACTATTAAACCCTCGAAGCTCAACACATCCAATTGTCTTAAAATCGTAACGTAAAGCGGAGAAGTTGAATACTGAAGGAACATTTCATTCTTCTCAATAATTTTAAAGATAATTACCCATCTTCATGGAAAAATACCTCTAATGTTAAAAGAACCTCTCAACAATAGATTTCTTAAATAATACTCTCTGGTTTGGCATATTATTTAGATTTTTTTTAATTCACTGACTTCCTTGAAATCGTCTGAATTCTCCGAATTCCTTGAATAACCTGAATTCCTCGATTCCCTTAAATGTCCTGAATTCTCTTGATTCCTTGAATTCATTGACTTCTCTCAATTCCTTGAATTCTATAAATTTCTTGAATTCTCTAAATTTCTTGAATCCTCTAAATTCCTTGAATTAAGCTTGCCAAATTTCAATTTGAAACCCTTAATTATCATTTTTTAGGTTTAAATTTTCTAATATATTGAAATTGTATGATAAATTTGTATAACCCACAGTTGAATATTCTTGGAATTGAAACTTTTTTAGATGAAACGTGAAACATGGTATATTTTTTAATCAAATTTAATTTTGAATGCCTTGAATTCAGTGAACTCCTTTAACTCAGTGAACTCCTTAAATTCAGTAAATTCCATAAATTCTGTGAACTCCTTAAATTCAGTGAATTCCATCAATTCAGTGAAATCCTTCAATTCAGTGCATACCTTCAGTTCAGTGAATTCCTCAAATTCTCTGAATTCCTTGAATTCTTTCCATTTCTTGAATTCTCTAAATTCATTGAATTAAGCTTATAAAATTGGTATATTTTTAAATGGAATTGTATTCTCAATTGCTTAAATTCTGCGAATACCGTGAAATCTGTAAATTTATTAAAATCTATAAATTCCTTGAATTCTATGAATTTCTTGAAATCTGCGAATTCTTCGAATTATACGAATTCCACGAATTTTTGTAATTCGAGAATTTCTTGAATTATATGAATTCCTTAAAATTCTCAGAATTCTTTGAATGTTTTCCATTTCTTGAATTTTCAAAATTTCAAGAATTAAGGCCATGTGACGAGTGGGTCACGTGACCGGCTTCCTACCTTACCGACACTTTTTTTATTTGTCAACTTATTTTCACTCCATGGTTAAAAATTCATGTATTTTGTTGAAGTCTTTTTGGGTAGAAAATTAATCTTGTTTGTTGAAAATTCAACTATTTGTTTTTAAACGAACTTTTATGTCCAAAATTCTATTGTTTTGTAGAAAATTCATCTTTTTGGTTTGAAAATTCAACAATGTGTTAGAAAATTAAACTTTTTGTTAAAAAGTCATATTTTTTGGTTGAAAATTCAGTTTTTTGTTGCTAAAAATTATATATTTTTTTATCTGAAAATGTAACTATTCCACGTTTGGTTAAAACTTTATCCTTTATATTGGATAAGTTTAAAATTCGTCTTTTTTTATACAACATTAATCTTCTTGGTCGAAAATTCATCTTTTTGGTTAAAAATTTAACAGTTTTGTTGAGAATTGTTTTTTTTTTGTTTGAAGTTATTTTTCTTATCAGAGTTTTTATCTGAAAATGTAACTATTCCATTTTTGTTTAAAACTTTATCCTGTATATTGTTAAAAACATGGACAATGTCCATGGTTAAAAATTCATGTATTTTGTTGAAGTCTTTTTGGGTAGAAAATTAATCTTGTTTGTTGAAAATTCAACTTTTTGGTTGAAAATGCAACTATTTGGTTGAAAATGCATACAGTTTGTTGAAAAGTCGTCTTTTCGGGTAGAAAATAATTTTTTTTTATGAAAATTCAACTGTCTTCTGAAAAATATATCTTTTGTCTTGAAAATTAAAATATTTGATGGAATTTTAATCTTTTTTGTTTGAAACTTCCACCATTTGATTGAAAATGCATCTTTGTATGCTGAAAATTCAACTATTTGTTTGAAAATTAAACTATTTTGTTAAAAATATAATTATTTTTGGAAAATTAAACTATTTTGTTAAAAAATTCATCCGTCTGGATTGAAAATTGAGTTTTTATGGTAGAAAAGTCATACTTCATGGGTTAAATGTTATTTTTCTTGGTTGAAAAGCAACTTTTTTGGTTGAAAATTCCATATATTTCGCCTTGAAATCTTAGAAATTTAACGTGTTTCATATTGAATTCAATATGTTCTCTACATTAATTTTCTTTAAAATAATTTATAAACGTAAAATCCGTCTTTAGCCAAAGGCTATATTAATTTCGGGGGAGGTGAAAAAGCCTAATATTGGTAATTGGTAATATTGGTTTTCAAAAAAAAGTACCCTGGCGGCGCCAGGCCTCGACTACACCACTGTTCATAATCTATTGTCCCTTTATTTATTGGTTTTCATCATTATTTTTTTCTAAATTTATCTTTTATTAACCTATGTTTGTAATATCTGAAAAAATGTACCTATTGAGTTTGATCGGTTGAAATCCATATCTGTAAATCATTTTTGTCAAAGTAACTACCTCCCATTTACTCTCTGTGAAAACGAATTTCTCTCCGTTCCATATTCCAGATATGGAATCTCCCCCAGGATTTTTTTTCTCTAGTCCTAGGGCATAATTTATAATCGAATTGAATTATTTACAAAAGAATAGATGACGCCAAATCTATCCTTATTATTTTTATACCAAGAAGTTTAACGAAATCTTGCATATATTTATTCCTCGGATGTATCACAGAACCGCCAGCTTCATATTCGTTTTCACCAATTTCTATAGTTGCCAAACGTCCACCCAGTTTTACAGGTTCAAAAAGATCGATTTTCAAATTGTCTTTGAACAAATCAGTAAGGAAGTGTGAGGCGGAAGCGCCTCCGATACCTCCACCTATTATAGCTGCAAATATATTATGATTAATTATTGAAAATTTCAAAAAATAATTGAAAATATGAAAATATAATTGAGTGAGGGGTATGTAAATAATTCCGAATGTGTTAAAATCTGGTGCAATCAGGGTGTCTACTCAAATACAGTAAAAAAAATCCCTGACAATTCCCGGTTTTTCCAGGTATCTCTTAGATTTTTACAGGTATAATTTTTCTTTCTTTTTTTAGTTAACTACCGTATTTTTTAAAATAAATTCTGACCCTACACCCCATCAAATTATCCATCGGTGAATGGTTAAACTGTAATTAATTAAGATTATTAAAAAATCGAAAAATGCAAAAAAAAAATAGGAATAAGAAAGGTCCCGGAAGCTGGAATTACAACATTGTCATATCGATATGGGCACTATGCCAAAATTTTGTGCTTATTTAGTGCCAATTTATGCCGCAAAAATTAAATTTTGTGCCCGGTAATTTTAGTCAAAAATATGTAGTAATGCCAGCTTCGGTTGAAGCTACAACTCCCCTATGCGAAACTCGGAAACTATTAGAGATATCAAATTCTTCTTTGCACAGGAATTTTGTGCTAATTAAGTGCTCTGGATTTGTGCCATGCACAAAATCCGGGCACTTTTTTTTTTACCAAAAACGTGTGGTAATGCTGGCTTCAGGTGTATGGAGTCAAAATATAATAAATGGTATAGATTCGTCAAGTTGGAAGGGGTCCCAGAATATCTAGGGAAATTGAAAATTGTGATACATTCTGCACTGTTAAAAAAACATTTTTTCTTGAAATTTCTGCAGACATAATCCCTCAAATATGTTAATAATATTAAATGTGAATATATTTATCTTATTTTTATTAAACTTCACTAATTTTTCTTCATAATTTGTTTTTTATTCAATAATTATGAACTGAAATCGAAACGCACCACATTACCAAACCAGGTAGGATAACTTGGCGCAGATGCACTTTTTGGAAAACACATTAATGAACTGTTTTAATGAACTTCAATTAAATTTTCTCCATGCATAGAGCATTGGTAGGATATTGGCCTGAACAAAGTATATTTTATTACAATATTTTACTTTATATTTTAATTTTGATCGTGCATTTTCCTTTATGTGCGCCGCATGCGGCGCCGCTCCCCTATTATTTCTAGAGTTTCAGCACAGGCAGAAGACCTTCTTTGATCAATGTGAAAATCTTCAAATAAAATGTTTTTTTTGAAATATTTAATACAAAAGTCAACTTTATTGCTGAATAAAAAATTCACCCAATTTTTTATAAAAAGTTTAAAGCCACAAGTCTTTTCGAATTTTAATAAGCTTTCATTCAGAAAACAACGTCCAAATCGAAAGAATATTGCAGGTTAGAAATTAATTTGTCCACAAAAACTTGTTTTTTTGCCTGTGCCGCAGCTAAAATTTACACATCATAATGATTTTATAAATTAAAAACAAAAATTGTATCCCATGTTAATCTTATGGGAAACTTAAAGTATATGGGCATGGGTAAATGGTGATCGATTTGACTTAAAGGAGGATTTTCTATGTTTGGAAATTTGAAGCAATATCGCAATTAAACGATTTCCAACAAAAAATGTCTATATAAGGACCAACCTAATAGAAAAGAAATAAAAGTACATAGAAAAATAGGGGACTGAAAGAGATAGGCGAAAAGGCTGAATTGATAAAGAGATAGAAAGGAATAGACGTAGGCGAATGGTAGGTAGGCATAGTGAAGTGAGGAATAAACGAGAGAGAAGTAGATGTACACTGACAAGGAAATAGAGAAAGTTATAAATAGAAAAAAATATGGCTATATAAGAAAGAGATATATGAAGTGACGCTTATAAACAATTGAGAGAAAAAAATTTGGGTGGAATATAGATAGATGAGGAATACTCTGCAATAAATAAATTGAGGAGAATGTGAAAAAAATATGATAAATCCATTCGAGAACTACTACTACTGTGAACCATTTGTTCGAAAAAATTGATTTATATTAACCTAAACAATTAATATGTATTTTTCGAAGTAAAAGGCATTGACTATATGTCAGTTAAGACTCTGAAACAAAAAAATTGAAACCTAATGACAAAATACTGAAGATAGGAAATATTTAATCTTAGGAATGAACAATAGGAGCATCCTCGATGATTGTTCCCTTTACCAATATATTATATCGTTAGAAAACCTATGTTTCTTAGAAAAATAAAATTTCCGGAAATGTTTAAATAATTATAGTTCATATATTATGACATTGGTGGGAGAACTTAGACATATTAGTAAGGAGGTTAGTTGCAGTTATATTGTACTAATTATAACACATTAGATATAAACATAAATACTGCCACCCTCCAAATACCATATAAGCACAGTTTCGGAGGTTGCCTCGCACTGACCTTGGGGGCTCAAACGGTACTCGACTGATTACTTGTGCACTTCGTCCCTTCCGAGGTGTAAGTCGAAACCATCTCTCGCACATCCCCCTGAAAAACTGTGTGGGCCAGCAATTCTAGGAATTGGGCAACCGGACGGGCTTCTGTGAGACTTGACGTGTAGAACCTTTTTAGTAATAAGTACAACTTTTCTATCTGAATTATATTTATTATTAAATTCAAAACCATGAGAACATTTTGAACCATTTTAATTTTATAAGAAAATATTTGCACTATATGTACGTAATAAGAATTAAGAAAAGCAATACAAATCATAAACTGATAAAAACTTTCCTTTTCATTAAATTCTGTCTTTTTTTTTTATTGTTAATTGCTTCCAGTACTTTAATAGCCTCTTTAATAGAACAATGTTGTGCTTTTTCAGATTTAGTGGACTACCTTTACTCCTGCAATATTGTTTTCCGTAATGTTTACTGCGATCGAACACTTGATCGAATACGAGAGCTGTTTGATAAGTCAGTGACTTTTCGACTAAAAGATTTTTTTTTCGACAAATAAGCGTTCTACTTCTCAACATAATCTCCTTATAGCTCGATACATTTAGTCCAGCGTTTTTCCAATTTTTTTATTCCTTCCAAATAATAGGGTTTCTCAAGGCCCTCAAAATAGGCGTTCAAGGAATTCAGAGAATGCAAGGAATTCAGGGAATTCAAGGAATTCAGAGAATTCAAGGAATTCAAGGAATTCAGAGAATTCAAGGAATTGAGAGAATTTAAGGAATTCAGAGAATTCAAGAAGTATCAAGAATTCAGTGAATTCAAGGAATTCAGAGAATTCAAGGAATTTAGAGAAATAAGAGAATTCAGGGAATTCCGAATGTTGAAGGAATTCAGGATATTCAAATCCTTCAGGGATTTAGGACATTCGAACATGTATGAGAATTCAGAAATTCAGGGAATTCAGAAAATTTCAGCGATTTTCGAGCATTATGGTGATTCAAGATATTCAGAGAATTTAATAAATTTCGGGAATTTAGAAGATAGAAAGAATTTAGAATATTTGTGGCCTTTAAGAAATTCAGATAAATAAATGATCTCAGAGAATTAAAGGACTTCAAAAAAAGCATGACGAATATTTAAGAAATTAAGAGGAATTCAGATTAATAGAAGAAATTCAGGAATTTCAAAGTATTCAGAATATTTCAAGAATTCAGGAAGTTTAAAGAATTTCCTGAATTCAGTAAATATTTTGGATTCCTCGAATTCAGAGAATTCAGAGAATTCGATGAATGTCCGGAATTCAGAATATTGAAAAATGTTTAAGAATTCAGGGAATTCAGAATATGCAAGAATTTCAAGAATTCAGGGAATTCAGAATATTCCAGAATTTTCAAGAATTCAGGGTCTCAATATTGATAAAAGTCAGGATATTCAAATATTTTAAGGAATTCAGAGCATTTTGATTATTGAAGAAATTCAGATAAATTAAGGATTTCAAAGAATTCTAGGAATACAGAGATTTTCAAATATGTATAGTATTCAAGGAAAGCAGGGAATTCAGGATATTCAAGGAATTTGAGGAATTCAAAGTATTCAAGAAATTCAGAGAGAGGCCATTCAAAAACTAAGTAATACATTTTTGAGGAAATGCCCCCCCCCCCTTTCACCGGTGTGCAATACTTTTTCCATTTTTCTTGACATGGAGAATGATACTTTAACCTAGAAAAACTTTTACAAACTTTGATTCCATAAATTCAAGGATTATAGGGAATCCAGAGAATTTTAGAGTATGTAGGAAATTTAAGAAATTAATAGAATTCAGGAAATTTAGAAGATTCAAGAAATTAGGGGAATTCAGAGAATTTCATGGATTTCAGAGCATTAAATTTAAGGAATTCCAAAGGGAATTCAGAACATCAAATTTAAGGGATTCCAAAGAGAATTCAGATAATTCAAGGAATTTCAGGAATTCAGAAGATTTCGAGAATTCCGAATTCTATAGGAATTCAGAGAATCGAGAATATTCTAGGAATTCAGCATATTCAAGGAATTTAATGATTTCAGGGAATTCAGCGAATTTTAGGGATTTCAGAGCATTTAGGTAATTTAAGGGATTCAGAAGAATCAAATTATTTCAGGAATACAGAAAATTAAAGAATTTTGGAAATTTAGAATATTCAATGATTTCAGGGGTTTCAGAGAATTCGAAAAATGCAGAGATTTCAAAGAATTTAGAGAATGTTGCAAATTCTTATTGCTTTAAATATAAAGCTCTTATTAAAAAAAAATCTTTACTTTTCTATATAATAAACTTAGAAGGTTAAATAATCCACTCCTACTTAAATTAAAATAATTGTAATTGTAATAGATTCAAACAATTTAATTATTTCCACTGAAACGAATATTAAAATTCGAAAATATTACAGGCTTTTTTTATTCTCAGTATTTTCAGTCATACGAAAACTTATTAAATGAAAAAGAAAATTTAAGAAACATAGTAAGTGAATCGTCAAGTATATTTATGTAACACGAGTATTTACCGGCCTAGGACGGTAAAGTGCAGTCTATTGCCCGCGAGAAATGCACGCGCATATGCGTTCGTTACTTCAACCCACGCGCACTGTTCTGCGCGTTACTTGTCCCTTTTAACTAACCACAAACCTGAGACGTAATATCATGAGAAAACTTAGAAACCATACTCTTATTGCATAAAATATCGTGTGTACCGAGGCAGCGAACTAGTCTTTTTGCGGCCGAGCCTGAGTTTTTGTAAACTCACGCTCGGTCGTAAAAAGACTAGTTCACTGCGTTGATGCACAGTATACTATTATTTCAGCAATATTATTCAATAATGATTAACTTTACTTTATTATACTATTTCAAAGATTTAAATCTGATCTCAAAGAATTATATATATATATAGGGTTTAACTTTCGCAAGCCAGGAAAGTGTCCTTTCCACCTTAGCACACCGCAACCGCATTTTAGGTCAAGAAGTTTCAAGCGATAGGTGCAGAGCGTGTCATACACACGTTGAGTACCTAGAACACATACTATCAGGGTGTCCCACCCACGCAAAAATAAAACGTGAGTGATAGTTTTTGTGAATTTGAGATTGATATAAGGTGAATGTGAAGTTTCATAACCTAAAGATAACCATTCAGATGTGGTGAGATGCAAATATGTGAATAGTCTATAAATAAGAGTAGACTATGTATGCCAGGATTTGCTTGAAAGTTGTCAATTTAACTGTTTATTAGTGAATAATTTAAACTATTTAAATAAAAACTTTTTTACTTCAAGCGAATTATTTTTCATGGGAACTATTGTTCCTGAATCAGAAAATACCCATTCATATTCGCTGCTGAATGGGTCTCAGAAAAAAAATACGTTGCCCATTAGAAAACTCATGTTCTCATTCAAAAGTGAGCATAACCAATGCGTGGCAATCTGGAATTCCAGTGGCAGATACGCAATTCAGAAGTCATCAAAACCCATTTAAACGCAGGTGAATGGACTTTTGTTTCCTGGGTGGAATTTGAAATATAAGTCATTAGTTGTCAGGATTTAGAGCTTGGATATTATTATATAAATACATCAACCGAGAAAGTTTTAATGTCTCGTGACAGATTAAATTTTTCTTTCTCTATTTTTAACAGTTATTCCCGAAATCGCTCCATCACAAAATCTTGAAAATCCTATTTTGATTAGCCATTCTGGCCCTGATAACTTCTCGCAAGATAAAGATCAAGAGGTCTTCCCTTCTCTAAATGAAAATTCCGAATATCCCCATAATCAATCTTCTAATAATATTTCACTGGTGTACCAAGAATTAATTGCATAAAATCCAAGCTTTAGTGAAGAATCAGCTAAGTGGACAATCAACTATGTTAAAGCGGAATATTTAATTAAACATGGATTCAACAAACATATGGATGCTGGTTTTTCAAAGTCAAAGCGTCAGTATACAGATAGTTTAAGACATATGCCTAAGTCCCTATTTAATCGAAGACTGCAAAATGGAGAAACTCAAACTCGACACTGGTTGACTTACTTAGAAAGTACGAAGTCTATTTATTGCGGCCCCTGCAAACTTTTTAAAAAGTTAAACTTATTTACTAAAGGATTTAATTATTGGAAAAACGTCCAGGATCGTGTAATACACCATGAACGTTCTACAGAGCATAAAAACAATGTTATGTCGATTTTGAGTAGAAAAAGCATCAATCGGCGAATCGACGAAGCTTTAATTTATCAAGCTGAAAAAGAAATCCGTTACTGGAGGAATGTGTTGAAACGTGTAGTAGCAGCCGTTAAACATCAAGCATCTCGCGGATTACCATTCAGATCCTCTGACGATAATATTGGCTCTCCACGCTCTGGAAATTGTGTAATGGATCTATAATTGATAGCTGAGTTTGACCCTTTTTTATCAGAACATATCGAGCTTCATGGAAATAAAGGTACTGGAACAACGTCACATCTTTCATCTTTTTTTTTTGCACTTCAACGAAACAACTGCAACAGAGCATGTGTTCTCTTGTAGAGATAAGATGAAAACAAAAATTTATTTTTTCATCATTGATATATTGGTGATTGAACTGCAGAGACGATGGGAAGCATACAAGGAACCACAAGACAGATTCGCCTTCTTAACTCTGTTGTAGATAAAAAAGTGTGATGAAATAAAAGAAGGCTGCTGAAAGCTATTGTCGGTATATCCTGATTATTTGGGAGAGGAAATGGAGTCCGAATGTCTTCACCTTAGCGAACACTTGACGACATTAGGAGTTAAAAAGATTTCAGCAACTAATCTGTCATTTATATTGTAAGAAAAAGGGCTTACGATTGTCTATCCCAATTCCAACATAGCACTACAGATGCGTTTGTCAATTCTCGTCGCAAATTGCTCAGGCGAACGCTCACTTTCGTCATTGAGCAGAGTGAAGAACTACTTGCGTTCGAGTATGGAACAAGACAGATTGAATTATCTTGCCATTCTCATATCGAATCATCTTTCTTGCCAAGGCTAGATTACGATAAAATTATCAACAAGTTTGCCGAAGGAAAAGTGCGAAAAGCGTTGTTGTAAATATCGGAACTGATTTCAGGTAGCCAAAAACATCCGGAATTATCTATAGTGAGGTTTCTGCTTCCAAAATGATGTCAACCTGTGCAATTTAATACTTTGAAAAGTAAAAAAGGTTCTTTTAATAGTTCCTATATTGCTATAGAAAAAAGTACCTTGTCTTGTTAAGATATACAGGGTGTCCCAGTACTCAAGGTACATTTTTATATTGTTGAATTCCTCATAAAAAATGGAGTTAAAAATAATAATAAAAATTTGTTGTAAAGTTAATAATTAATGAGTAATGACCAATTAAAGATTAACCAATCGGAAGCATGCGTTATATGGACGACAGTTCATGTGTCACTGATGAGGGTGTGTGCGCAAAAGAGTAATTTTAAATTTGCAGGAGGTTCTCTGCTTTCAATGGCTATCAAACACAAAATAAATGACCCAGTTTGCTCAAAATTTAACAGTAGTCTATTCATAAATGGCGCTGAAAGGGTCAGTGGTGCATTTGAAGTTACTGCGAAAAAAAAATTGAAAAAGTCACTGACTTATCAAACAGCCCTCGTATTAATAACAATTCGCGTAAAATGCATTTGAAAATGACTGCGCTATCTTTCCTAATATATGTCGTAAAGAGTTATATTTTGGCATACATTTCTTGGTAAATTTCAACAATTGCAATCGAATTATAATGAGTAATGACAAACTTGAAACCTATTAGTTAATAAAAAATAAACCTGGAAGACCGATGAATGGTATTGTGGGTGTGAAGACACAGCGGAATAACGTCGATCCTCAAAAGTGCACCGATACGGTGTTGTTTTGAGTTGCAACAAAATTGAGAAACCGGAGAATGAGAATGCAGCTATGTTCATATTACAGTTTCACACTTGAAGCAATCTCATTTTTAGAAAAATACATCTCATTTCGAGATGATTGAAAAGAGATAGCTACTACACGAAACGCCATTGGAAATTGAAGTATGTTTTTCCTCTTTTCAGAACGAGGCTGCACTTTATGAATGAGCAGACCCCTGAGGATACCTTTTGCTATGGTATCCCGCTGTGTCCTTTACACCCACACTAACGTTTATCAGTCCTTCAGGATTATTTGTTATTAATTGATAGGTTTCATGATTTTCATTCCTAATTATTATTCGATTGCATTTGTTAAAATTTTCCAAGCAATTTCAACAAAAATATAACTCTCTACTACGTATATTACGAGAGATAGCACAATCAGCTTCAATTGTATTTAACGTTAATTGTTCTTAATATATTGAAATTTCGGTTTGACGTATGTATAGTCAAAATATAAACGCATGTTTATGATTTTTTTCTAATTTTTTACATTGTTCAGTTCGAAGATGTCGTCATCGAAAGTCAAGCAACGATAGAGTGACTCGAAAAAACCACGGTTGTCATCTTTCCGCGAAGGATATTTTCCGAACCAATTTTTGTATGAGTACATAAAGAAATGGGGACTTGTCTTATACGCAATTAAGTAAGTTTTATCGTGGTATAAGCTGTGTTTTTATGCACTTTTTCTTTTACGAGTAAATTACAAAAATGTACAGTTGTTTTGGAGGGGCCTTCGTAAAGTGAACGGATGATAACTGTCGTAAGAAAAAAGCTGGAAGATATTTTTTCATAAACTTGGCGCAACTATTTCGATTATAATGAAACTTTCCATGTCTTCCTGAAATTGCTGATAACTGTTTTTAAAAAATTTATATGTAAAAACAATTTTTTCATCAAAGCCTGGCTATAGTTGTGACGGATTCTAATAGATAAAATGAAGTATAATGTTTACCCTGATTCCTTAACGCGGTCAACTTTATTGTACAAATATCTTCTTTCGTTTCGATGTGAGAAACTCCAACTTGACATACTTGAAAATTACCCGCAACAATAACTGTTTGCGATATAAGTGTCCAAAATAGGCAATTGCTTACGAGTGTGAAACTTGAAGCATGAGGCGGAGAATCAAAGCACGAGTCGGAGGTTATAAAACATATACGAGTGCGAAGAGCTGAAGCCACATGCTGCAAATGAAGTGCGGAAAGCTAAACAGCGCTAAATCTATTCAACCTAATTTCACAGGAGATGCAAAAAAAGCCTTTCTAGAGGAATAATTTACAACCGGGTGACTAAATAATTTTTTTGTGTATAGGTAGATGTATCAGTTTAATAAATATTGTGTAAAGAAATAGTTGGCGCCACATGTGCATGTAATAACCTTTAGATACTTGTGACTATATTTATGCATTTAAGATGTTGTATATTGTTCAAAATATTTGTAATAGATGAATTCTAACTTTCGGCAGGAATAGCTGAAAAAAATGTTTTCCTAACCTTGTAACAAATAGTTCGTCAAAATAAGTTTTTGCATAACTTTCTCATTGTTCTCGTAATTTTTGAAACCATTCTCTTCTGTTTCAACAATTTTGCTTCCTAATAGAAGAGTCTATGTAATGGTAACAATTTCTAAAAAATTTAATTCGTTTAATTAAACATTCCTAAATTAGAAAACGTCTATTGCCTAATCTGATCTAATGTCTAATTATCTGGATGCATGTATGTGTCAGTTATGGGTAAGTTACTTTTCAAAAGGAACTAGTTACTGTTAAAGTTACATCATGAAAAAAGTAACTTTTATTACTTCTTTAGTTACTTTTGTATTTTAGAAATATATATATATGCAGCCGAAGATGAGGAAGCGACATTAAGACCAACCGTGGAAAGCAGGCACCTTCTGAGAGATGATCACGATTTCAGGACAAGAAGGAACATTAACATGCAAGTTCCAATCCTGTTGTTTAGGACAGCTGTAAAGATCTTATACAGTGTGTTCAAACAATTTATTGGCCTGTAATTCTCTGGGGTGGACGAGCGTCTTTTGGTCTTTTGATCCATCGTCGGTTTGAGCATTGGATTTGAATCAGCCAAAGCTCTCGCAGCACCATAAAATGAGCAATTGATGGTCCAGAGGTCGGACTCTTGCCACATTTCTCCACGGAGGGAGGCATCCATTTCAGTTAGATCTTGGGGCTTAGGAGGAACTTGCTTGTTAATGTTCCTTCTTGTCCTGAAATCGTGACCATCTCTCAGAAGGTGCCTGCTTTCCGCGGTTGGTCCTAATGTCACTTCCTTATCTTCGGCTGCAGCTTGATCAAGCAGCGGTTGGGGAAGCGCTCCGCGTACATATTCATTTCTCGAGAGGTAGGCACGTTGATTTCGCAACGATTGAATCGAAACGAGCTGAAGCTCAGGGTGTTTCTGGCACCACAGGGTATGCATACGCGCCATAAAGCCTTGATGAACAGGGATAATGCTGGTATCGTAGCAGTCTAGCAAGTCATCCTTGAGTTGATTCTTCCATTTAATGTGGGCGTTTCGCTGGTTTGTCGTCGTGTTTCCATCTAAATTATTTTCAGCACCTCGAACTCTAAGATGATCGGAATTGTTTGCCGACCCATTGGCGGGTGCTCTGCGCGTTCGATCGTTTTGAACCGTATCTAAAACTTTTTGGTGGTGTCATTGTTATTCTCACGAGCAGCTAGGGAAAGGGTTAGTCCATCCTTGTAGAGCCCCGCGTGCAAGGATAAGGCTGCATACTCAAGAGGTCGCCGGGTATCCCAGAGTCACCGTTTAAGAGACCTATCCCAGGTGCCATTCAGCTTCCTGCACGGTTGTTACGCCTCCGCTTAGGGGTTATTCCTTTGGAACCATCCCTGGACAATTGTCCGCGACTGCTTATTAATTATTGTAACGACATTTTATGTATATGTATACATGTGTTATGTTTATATGTGAGCCCTAAACTCGCAAAATAAAATCGTTTATTTACATAATAAGTACAGTGAAGTCAAGCCTGTTTTCCTGACCTTGAAACGAAACGATTCTTTTATTCCCAAATTGGAGGGGGGGGGCCCCCTTACCGAGATTGGTCAGTTTATTTTTATCAACGACGTTCATTGGCTACTCCGTTCTTGTATCGAGGCGCCGCCTGTATGCAACTTCTTCAACCGAAAAGCGCGAGTCAATTTAAAATCAATGAATACTGCCAATAATAATACAAATCAATACACCCAATATTCCTGGAACTGCTGGCCCACGCAGATACTCAGCTCAAGGGGTCAGATACGATTGTGACTCTCACCTCGGAGGGGACGAGTGCGCGAGTAGTCAGTCGCGTATATTACGCAATATGATGCATTTCAAGTGAAAACGGTTCAGGCGGTCTCGGCTTATTGCGCAGTTGAAAAAGTCACAGTCCGTTAGTCTGCATGCATGCATCAGTGTTTTTCAAGTGTCTTTCAAGTGTTTTCGTTTGTGTACGACAATTCGCCAACTAAAAATCAATATTATAGAATCAAAAAACGATTCAAATATTTCGCGGAATAGTGAGTTTTGTGGCATGACGTCGATAGGTGCAAATGTTAGCTGTCAGGAAGGTGAGTACAAGGTACTGAAACTACATACGACTTTTTGGAGAAAATCTCTCAAATGTACAGGTAAGTTATAACGGTCTGAATAGTAATCTTTTCAAGTGTAGAATGCATTTGCGCAATTCTGTTTGTTCATCCTCTTATCGGCTGAAGACCTTTCAGTTTCATTCAATACAAGCAACTGTTCGAAATTTAAGGTCAGAGTACCACTCACCTGACATTTAGGATATTTTATTTTATTTCATGAAACTGAAAGGTCTTGAGTCGACAAAAGAATGGAACATGACTGAGAAAATAAATTCTACACTTGAGAAATATTACTATTTGTACATTTATGACTTTTGCGTTTATAATATTTTCTCTCAAAAGGCGTATGACGTATTCCTGTGACGTCATATTAAAATGCTCCATTCAAACCAACGAGGGCGCTCTTCAGGCCGCTTTTTAATTGGTTAGCCACTGACGTGGAGGAGAATATACCGAGATTGTGATGGGAGTTGTCGGAAATGGGCAAATGGAAATAACAGTCTACAGTCGACGGGAAATAGAGGCGACAGAGAATAAGGGAGTTGGGGAACAGGTGACACTCACCTGTATTGAAAAATAAAGTATGCATAAAAGTAATTATAAATCTCATAATTATAAATTTTATAAAAATTGTATAGAAGTATTTATAAAAAGCGTGGAATGATGAAATTAAGGCAGCCCAAAAAGAAAAGAAAGAAGCGTACGACAGAACGCTAAACATGACAGGTCTTAACGTATGCAGCTATTTTCTCCCAGCTCTCCTCACTGCTGAGCATCTTTCCAATGATGTTATCTGGGCTTATCGGACCGATCTCTGTTTCAAGATCGGTCCTCTTCATTGCTTATCTGTCACACGTGAAATACGTGTGCGATACGTCGTCCCTATACGGGCCGTAATACCTGCAGTCAGGGCTCCTCACTTTGTCCAATTTGTGCAGTTATGCTTGGAAATATCCATGACCCAGAAGATCGATCGGGATTATCCCTTCGATCACAAGCACTGCGGCCTCGGAAACTGTGCAATAAGAGCAAGCAACTCGCTGCTCTCCTATCCGCTGTACACCGGCCATGCGTCTTCTGTACTTGTCTATCCTGAGTGCGTCCGCCCATATTTTGGCTCCGTACAACAGGATAGACGTGGTGACCAACATCAACAACCGGCGTTTACTCGGTTTCGGTCCGCCAATATTTGCCATGAGTTGGCTGAGGCCCTTGGTTGTTGTTGTCGCCTGATCAGCCGCTTTCCGGATATGCTCCTAGAACGTGAGTTTCGTATCCAAATGGATACCGAGATGTTTGGCGGCCTTCTGGGTCTGGATCACCTCGCTTCCCACCTGTAGCTGGATGCATGTTTCGATCCTATTGGTCGTGAGGATCACAATCTCCGTTTTATGTCGAGCCAGGGTCAGGCCATGCTCTTGCATTCATCGACAAACCCGGCGCATAACTTGGTTCAGCTTCATTTGCGCTTCTTCCAAGTTCCTCGCTATGATGGTCACCGCGATGTCGTCTGCGTAGCCTACGAGAGATGTGCCCTTCGGCATTTTCATGCGTAGGATGCCGTCGTAGGAAATATTCCACAGTTCTGGCCCTAGAATAGATCGCTGTGCAGCTCCTGCAGTAACCTTCTTTCTGCGTGGCCCGTCGCTGGTGTCGTAAAGCGATACTCTATCCTTCAGGTAATTTCTCACCATCCGGAGGAGATACTTCGGTACCTTCAAGTTATTTCGCAGTGCATCCATGATGTCCTTTCACGTGACCGTGTTGAATGCGTTCTTTACATCTAATATCACCAGAAGCACTACTGGTCGTGAGTAGTGATTCCCCTGTCGTGCTGACATACCGGCTTTCACTATGCACTGAGCTGCTTCTATGGTGCGGCGTCCCTTCCGAAATCCATACTGTTGACTGGATAAGTCTCCAGCTGCTTGGACCGCTGATAGCTGGCGAGGTTTCAAGAGCCTTTGTTCCTTCCATCTCTTAGGGAAACTTCCGGTTCTTGGCAGCTGTTATACATTACGAGCAGAAGTTGCGGGTTGTATCTTTCCACTAGCTTGAGAGCCTCTGATGTTTGCACCTTTGTGACCCTTCGTGCCGCACTTAACGCAAGCATCCGTTCTGTCCGGGCCCTTGCAATTTCTGTATTGTTGTCCGTACCCAAGGCATTTGAAGTATCGCTCTACCCAGACTCTCCTTCTAATACGGCAGTTTACCCATCCTATCTTGATGCGCTCTGTTTTAAGCAGTTCGTTCCTCGCTTGCGCACTTAGCTCTACTATCGCCAGAGATTGGCCTCTGCCGTTAGGCTTGCTGGCGGTGACCTTCGGTTGCTCATTGAGCTCCTTTAGGTCCCGTTTCAGCGGTATTGTTACCTCTTCTCTGGTGGTGTAACTGTCCAAATCTCTGATCTCCACAGTGGTTCTCGAACCTATATTTTGTACTGTGATATTTTTCCCTGGAACTCCTTTCAGGGCTTCTGTGAAGTCGGTACAGTCTTTTGTATCTCTTCCCATTTCCAGAAGAATAAATCCGGCCCTTGTTTAGCGAATAGCCGTGATGACCCTGTTTGTGTCCTCTGGTTTCATATTACCTCGAATTTGACCTAGCGCCTGTGCATAGGACTTTCCCTCCGCGGGTTTGATAATTACTGCCTCCGCTTTTGGATTGGCATGCTTCTCTTTTTTTTTGGGGTTCTTCCGCAGCCTGCCCTTCGACTTGCTTCTTCTGCTGCGGTTTTTCAACCTTCTTCTTCCACATGACCTTCCTCCAATCAGTAGGTGACGCGATTTCCTTTTTCCTCTTTTCTATCGGAGTTGCACCGAGATTTTCCGCAGGACTCGAGGCTATTCTTTTATTTCTACTGGTCGTGCGCCTCAGTGTACTGAGGCTTCTTTGAGCCTGCTTCCCCGCCAGGCCCAAACACTTGTTTGCACTTTCTTCGTCTGTTCCATCGCGGTCTGGATAACCTCTATCCATTCTTTCAGCTGCGGAACTCTATTTTTGATGTCAGTATTGACATTCCTCTGCTTATCCGCTGCGTCTTGCATTATGACCTGGCGCCCAGCCTTCGTTTAACCAGTCCCGGAAAACACGGACGGACTGGAACTCGCCCGGGGCACTGCAGATTCCGACCTCCAGAAGTGAAGCATCTAGATGGAGTAATGCACTTTCCTCACTTCTGACGTTGAAATTCAGGCCAAGGGTCTCAGCTATATATATATATTTCTTTAGTTCAATTTTGAAGATTTACTTACTAAAATATCCCAAAATATTGATCATATAAAAAAAGAATTATGCTACCGTTAAAATTTCCCTTTATGACTCCCGCGCACTATAAAAACAAAAATTGTTCGTTTTCACAATCGAAGGTTTCTTATGCCACATTTACATTTTGGCACGGAACACTACGATGATCTGGTTATATTTTAATGCTGATTTCATCTCTTTTTCCATGTTTACTGGGAGCTTGGTGTTTAAGAGCATTTGGATTGGTCCTCGAGTTGACCATATCTGCAGTTCCACTTAGGGTGAGACTTCTTCCCAGAAACCTCAGAAATAGTATGAAATTTCATGGTTAATCTAAAAAGAAACATATGTGAGAATCTTCATTTCTTTTGTAACAGGGTAAAGTTCCTTTTTACACGCAGCATTTCAGGACAACTCAACAGTCTTTTCGTTACTGTAACATCGACTATGTGCGGGCTTATAACACCATTGGACATACAGTACTTGGAATGCAATTCTTTTATTATGTGCTGACCAACGCCTAGATATCCATTTTGGAAGCCACTGCGTATAGTCATTGATGAAAACTTGAGATACCGTGTGGTTTTTCAGAGTTGTTAGTTAGTCGACCAACAGCTCGGAATAAAATACTTGAAGTTGACGGTCAGTTTACACATGTGTGATCAGGGCAGGGTATGTGTCGGGTACTTGGAATAATAGAGAATAGTCTACATTTTTCATCTTTACAGTTAAATTTTTGTAACTTTTCAATATTTCTGGTACAAAATCATTTCTTTTTAATTTAATTTTATATTCATAAGATAACAATTGTCCAATAAGGACACACTGATATATTTTAGTAAGTTTTTTTTCTTTTTAAATGATTTTTGTACACTTTACTATCAATGTTTACGACGGGTGTTTTCTTTTGAATACTTTGATTTTACTTAGCTGTTTGGTTACTTATGATTTCTTTTTGTGGCCCAGTTGTTTTCTGGAATTATTCACGACAGAATCATCCCTTCTTTTATTTTTAAACCTGATATTGTCAGGGGGGAGAACGTTTACTTTCTGCCTGTCCGTAATACTGGGTGATTTTACCGTTAACCTCAGAATTTAGTGATTAGAGTGTCATGTATTTTATCTTATGGTAACGATGTTAATGATTCTCCTAAATTCAAATCCTCGCATCTCTTCTGTTCTTCCTCATTTAGGGCGTGGCAACTGTTTTTTTAAAACTGATTGTTACATCCTTCTATTCGAGTTTATCAACTTATCATGTATTTATTGCCATGAATACGTCTGGTATCGACCATTAGGATTCGTGCCCACGTCTTGTTCTTTTTGCTTGGAGTTTCCGAAGGTTCTGAAGTCAAAATTCTCTGTAGCCACTATAGAAGCGTAGCTATATAGAATTGATTGTTGGTTCCCATAAGAAAATATGTAGGGAGATTCAAAAAAAATTTAGTACAGCTCATCCACTGGAAATCGGACTAACTCGTTATCCCTCATGCTGTATGATGGTAGTGAGGGGAGGGGATTTTATGAAGCTCAAATGTATATATTTACTCAAATTGTTAAAAATAGTAAGTGAAGTTTTAAACAATAAATAAAAATTTTCAACATGTTTTAACAGAATTTGAAGTTTGAGGTTAATGGTGGTTGAAACAATGTCAAAATTAGGGAAGTTAGAATTTCAATTTTTGAAAACAGATCTAAATTGAGAGTTTAACATGCATTTCATTGTAAACTTTAACCAAAATCCACATGTGTCTAAACTTGAAGCTCTGGAACCATTTTTATTCATAAACTAGCAATACGCTTTGCCACAACGCGCGGAAAACCTTACATTTCCATTCAATAATATATGATTATAAAACAGAGTTTATTATTATTATTATTATCAGTTGGGTTGAGACCGTAAGAGCCCCAGACGCTTGAGTCATCCCGTTGCTTCCCCTTGTGAGCCTAAGCGTGACCCCAAAGCCCCCTCCATAAGGAGAGGACCGCTGTCGCGCTGTTGGCTGATATCTCTGACTCACTGATGCAGTAACTGCCAGTGAGTGTTAGACGTTTCCCCGCAATGGCATGGCAGTGACAAAGGATGTGAGTAGCTGTCTCATCATCCATTCCGCACAGACGACAGAGGGGACTTTCCGCAATCCCTATCTTATGTCTGTGATATCCAAGGTTCACATGTCCTATAAACATTTCTGTTAGGATTTTGATCTCTTGTCTCCCGAGCTTGAGTATTTCCCTTGCTCGGTTAGAGTTAAGCTTTGAGCCCAAGAGTGTTTTGGCCTGTCTGCAACCCAAACGCGAATCAAGATTGAAAATTTACAGAAACCGGAAATGCGAATAGATTTTCAGAATAAGATAAACGAACGCATAGATAAGACAACTTGGGAGGCGCTCAGAAGCAATAAAGATATAGACGGTACGTGGAATATGTTACGGGATATCATTGTTAAAACTGCGACGGAAGTTTGTGGTACGGCGGTGGTAGGAAGGAAGTCTGGTGATAAGTAGTGGAATGATGAAATTCAGGAAGCCCGACAAGAAAAGAAAAAAGCGAACAAGAGAACATTAAACATCACAGGTCTTAGCGATGAAAGGAGATATATACTTGAAAATGAATACAGAGACAAAAAGAGGAAAGTTAAACGAATAATCAAGGAAAGTAAAGATGAAACCAGAACAGAAGAAGAGAAGAAAATACAAAACGACTTTGAAGGAAGCAAGAAACTGATATTTAAATCTATGTAGGAAAATAAAAATACAGAGATTGTCAGCATGAGAAACTGCAAAGGTGAAATGCTATATGATACAGACGGGATAATGAACGCTTTAAAAGACTCTTTTAAAGAATTATTAGGAGATGAAGCTATAGATCACCAGAACTGCAATATAGAACATAATAAATCAGAAAACTCAATTGAGAAAATCTGTGTCACTGAGGTTAGGGATATAATCAAGAACTTAAAAAACGGTAAGGCTACTGGTGTAGACAGTATTAGCGCTGAAATGCTTAAATACGTTGGAGATTACACACCTGAAAGGCTGTGCGAATTGATAAATTTATGTGTCGAGATGGGAGAAGTTCCAGATGACTGGGAAAAGGCGATTATCATCCCAATATATAAAAGAAAAGGAGATAAAAGCAACTGAAATAATTGCAGAGTTATCAGCTTATTAAGTACCGCAAGTAAAATACACTCAAAATACTTATTTGTAAGGTAATGAAAATAACAGAATATATGGGAAGTGCAGAATGGATTTATGCCAGGAAGATCATGTACAGATCAAATATTTAGCTTATGCCAGATCACAGAAAAAAATCTGAGTGTAGGAAAGAAAGTTTCCTCTGCATTTTTTGACCTAGAAACAGCATTTGACAAGGTGAATAAAAGTAAACTTTGGGAAGTCCTTCAAAAGTACGGAGTCAATGGATGGTTCATACAAGCAATAAAAACAATATATGCAGAAGGTAAAGCAAGTGTGAGGGTTAATGGGAAACTGAGTATATGGTTCGATATTACGCAAGGCGTGAAACAAGGATGCGTTATGTCCTCATGGCTATTTATCACATTTATGGATAAGTGTCTAAGGATGACCCTCTTCGACGAAAAAGGTGTAGATCTCGAGACAGTGAGGGTACGTGGGTTAGTTTTCGCAGATGACAAAATTGCTATGGCAGAACCAATCGAGGACTTGCAAAAATTTTTTAGTAAACTGAATAAAAGCATGAAAAACATGGCCTAAAAATTAACGTAAATGAAACAAAAATCATGTTGTTCGAAGGAAAAGGTGAGAAAAAAATGTGCAATTTGTCCTAAATGATGAGAGATCAGAACCAGTTGATAAGTACGTAATATGGGTAGCCTATTCACTAGCGACGGAAAGATAGATGGGAAGTTAGATAGGTGCATAAATGAGGGTAAAAGAAGGTTACCAGTAGAGCAGGGTCTATTAGCAGAAGTAAAAACATATAAAAAAAGCTAAAATGGCAATACATAATTCCATGTATGTACCGACTGACATATGGTAGCGAGACATGGACCTGTCAAGAAAAGGACAAGAACAAAATTACCGCGATTGACATGAATTTCCTACGTAAAATATGCGGTAAAACAATGGAAAAAGTGAGAAACGAAATAATCCTCAAAGAATGTGGTACAAAAGAGACAATATTTGACATATGGGAAAGAAATCAGTTAAGATGGTTAAGAGAAGTATGCCAGGACAGAAAAGAGTAGCGACAAATAGTTTATAAAAAGAGTGTCAGTAGAGTGAATGACACCTGAAACAAAAAACCTTGGATATTGATCAGCAACGTGGGTCGGAGCAATGTTGCGGAACGAACGTGTCATCTACATAAATAACACGAGAATTCTAGATCAATCTAAAAAATCTATATCGCCTACCTCACACTACTCCTTTCCTCACCGAGCGAGTCACGCCTACCCCGAAAGAGAAATGGCTTAACGGTATAATAATTATGAAAATAAAAAATAAAATAAATAATAAAAAAGGGATGTGGCGACCCCATCGACCAAGAGCTATGGCTCTTGCAGTCAGCCACGTTGCATTGGGCTAACTCCCCAACGCAACGAACTATGCGGTAACGAACTATTGGTAACTCTAAAAAAGTATCCAGAGGTGAAATTTTCATCTCCAACTGTCCCGTCTGCCGCGTAAGGTCATCCGCGGCTAGAGAACATTCTTTGCAAGTCCTCGATTGAATCTGCCATAACAATCTTGTCATCTGCGAAAGCCAATCCACGCACCTTCACGACAATTATGGATACAGCAAGATGCTTAATGAAAGACTCTAATTTAGATAGACAGTTTTGGCCGGAAGTAATAATAGCAGCAGCTTATAGGGTTATAGGGTTATAGGGTATAGCTGAGAGATCTAAATTTAGAGAAATAATTGAAAGTGAGTCAAATAATAAGAAAATGGAAAATTCTAAGAAAAAGAAAATGAGAAATTTGAGCAATAGTTCTGATATTTCGATCGCGGATTCGGAGAATTACACTAGAAGGTCAGCTCGCGAATGAAAAGGGCCTGAAAGATACGGGCAGAATGCATTAAGCACAAACTATATTCATGTTAACTTAGTTAGCGCTGATAGTCCATTAACATATGATGAAGCTTTAAATAGCGTTGATAATGATTTATGGAAAAAAGCAATGGAGCGCGAAATAAAACGTCTCGATAGAAATAAACGTGAAAGTTAGTTGAGAAGCCAGGTGATACAAAATTACTAGATGTAAAATGGATATTCACAAATAAATCAGATTGGCGAAAGAAAGGGAGATTAGTTGTGCGCAGTTTTCAACAAACGGAAATTCTCGAAGATTTGTATTCACCAGTAGCGAAAATTCAGACATTTAAATTATTGTTATCTTATTGTTGTCAATTTTAATTGAAGATTGTACAAATGGATGTTAAAGCCGCTTTCCTAAATGGTAATGTAAAATCCGAAGTGTACCTAAAAAACCGGTAGGATACAGCGATGGTACTGATAGAGTGTGTAAGCTAGGAAAAGCGCTTTACGGTCTGCGTGAAAGCCCAAGGAGCTTGGTATGAATGTATCGATACCTACATTAGGAACTTAGGATTTAGTAAAAGTAAAAGCGACTATTGTTTGTATATGCAATATGAAAAAGACGAGACAACGTTTTTAATACTATTTGTTGATGCCCTATTAATTTGTGAAAAAAATAAAAAAAGAATCAAAGAAATTAAGAATAACTTGTCTAGTAGATTCTCAATGAAAGGTCTAGGTGAAATTAAAACATACCTAGGAATAAATATCGACTATTACTAATACTAATTAAAAATACTAATTTAAGTTTATAACCCGCGCAGGCAGCATCAAAAGATATCAAGTATAGAAACTTGATAGGAGTATTATTGTACATAAGTACTGGAACTAGACCCGATGTAAGTTGCAGTGTGAATTATCTCAGTCGATTTCAAAATAGTTACGACGAGACGCACACAGATATACTTTAAGAATATTGAAATATTTATATTTGACGAAAGATTTAATGTTGACTTTTGAAAGAAATTTAACGAGCGAAATTTTGGATTGCTTTGTTGATGCTGACTGGGCAGGAGATAAAACAGATCGAAAATGAACGATCGGATTTATCATTAGATTTTTTGGAAATATAATCTACTGGAAATTTCGAAAGCAAGGCAGTGTGACAAAATCGTCGACCGCCGCAGAGTATATTGCATTATCTGAGTCAGTAAGTGAAATTAAATTCATTATAAATTTGTTGAATGATTTCAGATCAAAAATTAAAAAGCCAGTTAAAATTTATGAGGATAACTCTGGAGCCATCGTTATTGCAAAGTTTGGCAATTTAACAAAAAAACTCGAAATATATAGAAATTCATTATCATTTTGTTAACGAGTGCTATGAGAATAAAATTATTGAAATTGTAAAAATAGATTCAGAGAATAATGTAGCTGATGTGCTAACTAAGGCTCTAGGGCGAGTTAAATTTGAAACCTTTCGGAACATGTTGAAAATAATTTAACCAAAAAAGTTGATAATGTAAAAGCACTTTATAGTTATATTGAAGTTCCTTTTGTAAGCTTGACAACGCATGAATTCAAGGAGGTGTGTTGAGATATGTGTGAGTTCATGCTCTGTCCACTAATCACTATGGGTTTGTGAGTGAGTGCGTGTGCGCTAACCGAGCTGCGCAGGTTTTACTTATGTAAGTCCGGTACATGTATACGTTATTTAGTCTAGCCAAGAGCAAGCATGGCGGCTTGCCGCTAGAGATCTCGTCAAATTTTAATCGGTTAACATCATATAAATCAGCACTGTATTATTGCGTTATACAATATATTCTTTTTCCTAAATAATTTCCGTGGTGACTCATTATCTTATTTAGTACCAGCGCTGTTCTTAACCGTTACAATAATTAATAAACAGTCGCGGACAATTATCCAGTAATGGTCCCGAAGGAATTAACCTTCAAGCGGAGGCGCAGTGCACCCGACAATGGGTCGGTAAGCAATGTCGATCATCCTAGAGTTCGGGGTGCTGAAAATAATTTAGATGGAAACACGACGACGAACCGGCGAAACGCCCCTAAAGGATTACCGTTAAATTCACCTTAACTTCACTGTGACATTTACGAAATGCTAAGTGATTTTGACATTTTCACATCCTCATTAAGAGCAGTTTTTATTGTTACGGTTACAAGAAACACTTTACATTTCTTGATAAGTAAATATAACATTTCTTTTTTCTGCGTGTAGATTACGTAGTTAGTTTTAGGACGGGCAGAATGTTCCCAAATTTTGGCAATCCTTAAAAAAATGTTCAGGGACACAATTACGCTCTTATATCTCTCTGTTCCTGAGGAATCGTTTTTAATTTTTCAAAATGATAAAAATATTAGGAGAGTATTTTCTCACCCAGAGAAACAAACTGTTGTAATACGCCCGCCGAAATATAAAAAGGGTTTTTTTATGAACCACCCTAATCCTTCATATGAAAACTCGTAGATATATATGATGGGAAGATCACATAAAAAGTTACATTTATTTTTTCTCGAAAAGTGATTTTTTTTTGTGATTTATTAAAGTATCATTTTGAAAATACAGTACTGAATAATAAAACGCACTGGAAATTATAATTTGGAAGCAATAGTCAGGAAATGAAACAATTTTCGTTCAACTAAGTCTTGAATGTGATGTAGCTTCTCGACATCATCCCTTGAACATTGACCATTTTCTTCGCACCACTCGCGAACATTAAAAAAATGTTTGTAGATTTCTTGTGGATTGATCGTGTATTTTGCGCTAATCTGAACTATGGCTCTGCTTTCTACACCTTCTATTACGGATTGAGTGTCATCATTAAAGCCTTCTCTCGGATCAACGGTCCATTTATCATATTACCCTGGCTCCGTTTCTGTTTTATCCACTTAACGAGCGGACGTTCGAGTACAACATGTTGCCCTTTGGCTAGCCTCCTTCTTTTTCTCAAAAATCTTTCGGCATTCAAGTACTGGTCTTTTTTTTAAGTATGTAAATTACTGATGGTTCCTGTATGTTGTATTTCTTTGCAGCATCAACTTTGAGCATGCCCTCTTGAACGTCTTGTATCAAACGACACTTCTCTTTTATAGATAGTCTGGCGTATTTTCTCTTCCTGTTTTCCTTTCGAGTTTTACCTAGCATGATCCGCATAATTACAATATGCTATCACTAATAAACATTATTAGAACATTATTAAAAAATTTACTTCTTATTTAAAACTCATATTCTAATGTAGAAAATTCAAACTGAAATCTGTTTTGGATGAAAATTCCACTATTTTTTTGAAAATTCCTCTTTTTGATTGAAGATATCATCTATTTTAACATAAATTCAATCTTTCTTGAATAAAAATGCACCTGTTTGGGTCGAAAATTGAACTCTTTTGTTGAAAATTCAACTATTTCGTAGAAAATTTATAGAAAAATTCATCTTTGTGTAGCAAAATCAACAAAAATTTTTGTTGGAAGACATTTCAACTATTTATTTGAGACTTTGTCTTTTTAATTATAAAACTTATCTATTTTAGACAAAATTTCATCTTTCTTGAATAAAAATGCAACTTTTTGATTGAAAGTTACACAATTTTGTTAAAAAAGCATTCTTCTTGTTTGAAAATTCAACGGTGTTGTTCAAAATTCATCCCTTTGGTTAAGAGTTACTCTATTTTCTTGAAAACTGCTCTTTGTCAATTGAAAATTCAACTGCATGGGTAAAATTTGAACTACTTTGTTTAAAAAAAAAAAAAAAAATTTCTGAAGGTTTACCTCTTTCGTTGAAAATTTAACTATTTTGTAGAAATTCAATTTTTTGCTACAAATTGCTATCTTCTGCTTGCAAATTAAAATTTTGGGCAGAAAATTCGTCTCTTGGCTTCAAGGTTCAACAAATGTAGGTGAACTTTTTTTCTTTCATGACTCAAAAATATTTGTTGAAAATGTGTCTTTTTGGTTTTAAATTTCATAAAAAACAAATTAAATTTCATCTTTTTTGGTTGAAATATCAACGATCTACATAAACATTTTTTCGAAAAATGGGCTTTTTGCATTACAAGTTCATAAAAAATCAAGTACATGTTGTGTTAGAAGTATTTCTTGAAAAGCTCATTTTTAATATATCTAGTAATAAAAAGATTGGTAATTCAAAACCAGATAACTGACTTTGTACTTGTCTTCCATTTTGTCTTTTTTTTTTATTTCCTAACCTCTTGACTTTTTTTAAACCTTTTTCTGACTGCTGTTCGGTTCTTGACGTGTGCTCCGTTTCGTCTCGCTCTATACATGCCATAACTTATTTATTAGGCAATTCTGTACTTTGTATTGTATCTCAGTGATAGTATTTGTATTCGGAGTGCAGTGTATATGTTGCATTTGGTGATTTTTGGGCTCTTTGGTGCTTAAAAGACTGTTTTTCAGTTTCGGAGGTCGACAGTTCTCGCGCAGTTAATACGTTGCTGCTTGATTGGATTAAATTGAATTACAGTTGCATTGAGTTAGGTTGCAGTTGGATTGAATTGGATTGCAGTTGCGTGTGGATTGGATTACTGTTGGATTGGATTGTATTGCAGTTGTATTCGATTGGATTGCAGTTTGGTTTGGTTTGAATTGAAGTTGGATTGTATTGCAGTTTCATTGGATCGGAATGCAGTTGAATTGGATTGCATTTGCATTGGATTAGAATCTAGTTGGATTGGATTGTATTGCAGTTGAATAAAATTAAATTGCAGTTGGATTGGATTGTAGTTGGATTGAATTGCAGTTAGACTGGATTGGATTGAAGTTAGATGGATTGGATAGCAGTTTAATTGGATTGGCGCACAGTTGGATTGGATTGGATTGCTGTTAAACTTGATTGGATTGCAGTTAAATTGGATTCGATTGCAGTTGGATTGGATTGCAGTTAGGTAAAATTTAATTGCAATTTGATTGGATTGAATTGTAGTTGGATTTGATTACAGTTGGATTGGATTGGTTGCATGGAGGAAGACGTGGGTAAGTGAGAGACTACAAAGTGAGGTTTGGACTTAAATCCAATCCAATGAAATCCAACTCTAATCCCGTCCAATCCAACTGCAATCCAATCCAATCAAACTTTAATCCAATCTAATCCACCTGCAATCCATCCAATTCAACTCTTATACAATCTAACCAAACTGCAATCCTATCCAGTTTTACTGCAATCCAATCCATTCCAACTGCAATCTAATCCAATCCAATCCAAGTGCAATCCAATCCAAGTGCAAACCAATCCAATCCAGCTAAAATCTATTTTAATCCCGCAAACAGCAATCTAATCTAACTACGATCCAATCAAATGCAAGCCAGTCAAATCCAACTGCAATCGAATCAAATCCAACTGCAATTGAATCGAATCTAACTGCAATTCAATACAATCCAATCCAACTGCAATCCAATCTAACTGAGATCCAATCATACTGCAATCCAATCCAACCGCCATCAAATATAACAGGAATCCAATTCAATCCAACTGCAATCCAATGAAATCCAATCTAATCCAGCTGAAATCCAATGTAATCTAACAGCAATACAATCAAAGTACAATCCAATCAAATACAACTGCAATCGAATCGAATGCCACTGAAATCCAATACAATCCAATCCAACTGCAATCTAATATAATCCAACTGCAATCCAATGTAATCTAACTGCAAACCAATCAAAGTACAATCCAATAAAATTCAACTGCAATCGAATCGAATCCAACTGCAATCCAATCCAATCCAACGGCAATCTCATCCAACCACAATCCAATTTAATTAGAATCCAATTCAATGCAACTGCAATACATTCCAATCTAACTCAAATCCAACTGCAATCCTATCTAATCCGACTGCAATCTAATCCGACTGCAACCCAATCCAACTGCAATTCAATAAATCCAACTGCAGTCCAATGCAATCCAACTGCAATCAAATGCAATTCAACTACAATGCAATTCTTACAACTAAAATCTAATCCAATCCAACTGCAATCGAATTCAATCCAACTTCAGTTGCATCCAATTGTAATCAAATATAATCCAACTGATATCCAATCAAATCCAACTGCAATCCCATCCAATTCAATTGCAATCCAATCAAATTTAACTAAAATCCAAATGCAATTTAATTCAATCCAAATGCAATCCAATCCAACTAAAATTCATCTGCAATTCTATTCAATCCAACTGCACTCCAATCTAAGCCAACTGCAATCGAATCAAATTGAACTGCAATCCAATTCAACTGCAATCTAACTGCAATCTAACTGGAATCCAATCCAATCCAACTGCATATCCAATACAATCCAATCCAAGTGTAATCCAATTTAATCCAGATGAAACCTTTCTTAATCCAACAAAACAGCAATCCAGTCCAACTACGATCCAGTACAATCCAATTCAACTACGATCCGATCAAATCCAACTGCAATCCAATATAATCCAATGTGATCCAATCAGATGCGACTGCAATCTAATCCGACTGCAATCCAATCCAACTGCAAGCGAATAAATCCAACTGTAGTCCAATGCAATCCAACTGCAATCAAATGCAATCCAACTGGAATCCAATTCTTCGAACTGAAATCCAATTATTCCAACTGAAAGCCAATTCTTCCAACTGAAATCCAATCCAACTGCTATGGAATTTGATCCAACTTCAATTGCATCCAATTGCAATCAAATATATTCCAACTGCAATCCAGTCCAATCCAACTGCAATACAATCTAATCGAACTGCAATCCAATCCAATTCAACTAAAATCCAACTGCAATTTCATTCAATCCGACTGCAATCCAATCAAAATGCGATCCAATCCAACCCAATTCAACCGCATTCCAATCTAACTGCAATAATTGAGAATCAACTTTAAGGACAAAGGCGGAATCCCAGTTAAATATCAAGATAAGTTAATACTATTATTGTTAATAATAATTATAAACTTCTGAAATTCAGCCATCTTTCGTAGTTTGGGGGAGGGAGGATTATAATCTCTCTATGCCAGAAATTAAACTACGTTAAAACACTTTATCCTCTCCTCCAAGTAACAGAAGTTTTGGTGAGACTGACGTTACAACAAGATTATACCTAATACCTATATACCTATCTACCCTATACCTATAGACCCATCCACACATTACTACTATCCAACCGAGCAATTCACGCCTACCCCGAAAAGGAAAAGGCCTAATGATATAATAATAACAATAATAATAATAATACGATTTCATCGTTTTTCAAAGATTTTATTGTATTTCAACGTACTGTAAAGATTTGACGTGATTTTGTAATATTTCAAGGGGTATAAATAGTTGAAAATTCAACTCCTTAGTTAAAAGTATAACTCTTTAGTTAAAAATTAGTTTTTTTCGTTGAACATTCATCATTTTAATTTAAAATTCATCTCGGATAGAAAATTCATCTACCTTGTAGAAAATCAATTTGTCTGACTGAAAATTTAACTATTCCAATTAAAAATTTAACTATTTTGTTGCAAATTCTTTTTTTTTGTTTTTTTTTTTTGTTAGAAATTAGTTTTTTAAAACAGAAAATGTAACTATTCTATTTTTGGTTAAAAAAGTATCTTTTTTGGACGAAAATTGGACTATTTGGTTGATACACAGGCCTACAAAATTCGATGAAATACCACACCCCTTGACCGGACCTAGTGTGCCCAAATGAATTTGATGCGCTGAATCCTAATCTGAACTCAGAATTGCTCCATCACCCTAGGTTTCCGAGATATCCTAACCTAAAAGTGCAAAAAGCACGGTTTTTTGCTATTTTTGAGGTTCGCTCACATTGAGAATTTTTATTATGTTGCAAATCTGGGCACGGCATCAGAAAGCTACTATCTTCTAATTTAAAAACCACTACCCACTTTTTTTAAACGGACTTTTACAAGCCGATATATCGTTCTTTGAATTTTAGAAACTTCAAGTTTCAGATGATACTGAAATACATGAGAAAAAAACAATAAATTATCACTTGATCTTTTACGTGTGAAGTCTATTTTATAATGTGATACGTCCAGATGGCACTTTACACGTGTAGCATTCAAAAATTCAAAATAGCGGATATAGTTTATTATAGTTTATTATTTTATTGTTTTATTTATTTTTTTATAGTTTATTTATTATAATTATAAACAGCAAGCCATCAGATACCGCATAACATAATATAAAACATGGACCGAACTCACATTTAATGTGTGCTGATTCTAAAAAATTTTAAGGATAACATTGTCAAAAAATAACCTCAAATACTTATGCAAAACCATATGTTGCAATATATTTGTACAATTGCAATAATCAGACCTAATATGCTATGCTGACAACATACAATCCATGACAGGTTAATCCCAAATGCTACAGAAAGGTTATAATTCAAGAAAACAATAACCTGCAAGCCTCGAACCCCAGGAAGGATAACCCGAGATTGTAATAACCTATAAGCCTCAAACCCCAGGAAGGTTAACCCGAGATCGCAATAACCTACAAGCCTCGAATCCCAGGAAGGTTAACCCGAGATCGCAATAACCTGCAAGCCCTGAACCCCAGGAAGGTTAACCCGAGAGCACAACAACTTCAGAGAGATTAACCCAAAAACACAATAACCTGTAAACCTTAAACTCCAGATAAGTTAATCCAAAAACACAATAACCCCATAAGCCACCGACACAATAGTCTCATTACCCCTAGACAAAAAAAAACCCGAGAACAGTTACTGCAGAGCCCCAGACAAGACAAGCCACGGACGCAGGACCCTATATCTCGTCAACATGATAACCCCCAGACAAGTTGATTCAAGATCTTTGCAGACTTCCACTCTCGTGGCAGAATAACGTGCAAGCTGACTATTCAGACCTTTTTTTCTTATGCGAACGATCACGTTTTGATTCTATTGATCGATTGAGACTTTTTCGTTTATGGTCATTCGAGTTATCATTTCTCTTCAACGACCAGCAATAGTCTGCCATCATTTTCTCATCCCAGCGACCTTGGTAATGTCGCTCTTTATCTTTGAAATCTTGGTGGAACCTTTCACCCATCTCTTCGCTAAATGCCCCGACGTTTTCGGGAAAGTAGTCCAAATGAGAAAATAAGCAATGTATTTTTAAGCTCATTAGACATTCTAATTGTTTGAAGTTTGCTAACATAGTAGATACTATAGTTTTGACATTTTTATCACGATTATTCCCCAAGAAGTTTTCACAGACGCTTTGGAAACTTAACCAAGCATTTTTTTCATCAGGTTGTATCTGCGACTAACATGCTTGCCGTCCCGGTTCTACTCTACTCGTTTGGGGTGGTTCAATGGACGAAGAATGAACTCAAGGCCCTTGATGTCACCACACGAAATATCAGGCATATGCATAAAAGCTTGCATATTAATTCGCCAGTTTCGCGATTATACATTTCACGCCGTAAAGGGGGACGCAGACTTTTGAATCTCCTGTGTCTTCATAACCAAATTTTTTCAAGTACAGCTTATATCGCTGCCAATGGCAGAGATCCTCTCCTAAAAATGATCAGGAACCACGAGATGATTGATGAAGGAGCGTTCTTTTAAAAAGCCGCGTAGCAAGCGGCCGAGACCCTTGGCCTGAATTGTAACATCAGAAGTGGGGAAAGTGCATTACTCCATCTAGATGCTTCACTTCTAAAAGCCGAAGTGAAGAAAGCAGAGTTTGCCAAATTTCACCAACAGTTCCTCGACAAGAAAATGTACGGAAACTTTCACAAAAATGTAGAATAACAGTCCTTGTCAAGGAGCAAACTTCTGCTTTTTCTGAGATCATCAGGGCTTAATTCAGGTACAGAAGATTCTATTTTCGCATGCCAGGACAATGTCATTTCCGCCTTAGCATAACTTGACTGCATTTGGTGTCCAGCAGCTCCAAGCGATAGGTGCAGAGCGTGTTATGCATACGATGAGTACCTAGAATACTACGATTTTCGGGCAGCAGTCTCCGTTGCACACTCGAGGCCTGACATTGTTCTCCAAGGCATCGAGAAATGAACTACATTCGTGATCAAATTCCTGGCTCCGTCCGAATACAACATCACTGCCAAGGAGAAAGAAAAGGGGGAAAGGTATCAGGACCTCAAAAGGGAGCTGCAACGAATGTACCCAAAATATTCGGTAGAAGTAATTGTCCTTGTGATAGGTGCGCTCAGAGGTTCGAAACTATCACGAGTTCGTGACCTTGAAGCCGTACCCGCGTGCTTTTTGCATCCATCTCGCACAGGTGGATGCAGAAAGCCGTCATCCTCGAGTCGCTTCGTATCCTCAAAACACATGAGGGTTTCGCCGTCCTGTCGTTGTGATTTCGTCGTTTCCTGTGACCACCCATCTCACGGTTTTGAAACGTGGCCATGAATGTGATTTACCGCAGTCCTACTGGGAGCCGGTGTCATTTTTAGATGGCAGTTGCTCCCAGTGGGACCTGAAGTAAATTTCAACGGGGAATTCAATGGTGACCTTCATTTTGACCTTGAAGTTGACCTTCATGGCTTTTTCAAGGTCAACTGTGTTTTTTTTTGTAATAGAAACCCCCTTTTTTACACCTGCAATTGATAGAGCGGAAAATTATACGTTCAGATGCGTACCCAAGTCATAGGTCAATTGTAACGTTCAAGGTCAATTAGAGGTTATTTGAAGTAAGCAAAGTTTTCCAAGAGTTCAGTGCGATTCCTGGAGTATTTTTCAACGGGGAATTCAATGGTGACCTTCATTTTGACCTTGAAGTTGAACTTGACTTTTTGAAGTCAACTTTTTTTTTCTATAAATGGAAACCCCCTTTTTCACATCTGCAATCGATAGAACGAAAAATACTGCGTTCGAGTATGTACCCAAGTCATAGGTCAATTGTAACGTTCTAGGTCAGTCAAAAGTTATTTGAAATTAACAAAGTTTTCCAAAAGGTCAGTGTGATTCCTGAAGGAAATTTCAATGAGAAATTCATTGGTTCACGTTTACGTTTAGCATTACCCAGGAACAACGATGTGGACGTAGTAAATTCTGTTCCCTTTGGGGTGCTTGATTAGCGTAAGTCACCTTGCCTCTCACGTTTCGGGGTGCTTGAATAGCGTGAGTCCCCTTGCGTGTCACGCTTCAGTGAAGATGTTCGAACTAAAAACATTGAGCTTCTTGACAAAAAGCTATGCGATTGTAAAAATGAGTTACAGAATTACGAATCGTCTCCCTATCAATCAAAGTAGCCTCTTGCAGAATCCGATTCTGCAATTCGTCTAAGCTCTGGGGTTGCGTCGGGTATACTTTGCTCTATAAATAACCCTAAAAAAAATAGTTGAGAGGCGTCAGATCAGGAGATCTAGCAGGCCACTCGATTTCACCCTTTCTTCCAATCCACCTATGAGGGAACTGAGTATCCAAATATGCTCGAACCACCCTACCATAATGAGCCGCTGCTCCGTCCTGCTGGAACCAAATATTTTGAAAATTATCGACTGTAATCTCCCTTATTCTTGGTACAATCTGGTTTCTGAGAAGCTCTTTATATGCACGGGCATTGAGATTACCATCGATGAAGAAAGGGCCTATTAATGTATCATTCAACATACCGGCCCAAACATTAATCTTTTGTGGATATTGTGTGTGACTCTCCAACATCCAATCAGGATTTGTGTCGGACCATTAAATACTATTCAAGCTCTTTACTAAAACTAAAATTTCATTGTATTTTTAGATGTAGCTTGTACCAAATTCAAGGCGACAGAGGAGGAAGTACTTTCCCACATAAGCACAATATTTAGCAATGCTACAGATTGGGATGACAATCGCAAACAACGAAAAACTTGAAGTTTATTATCATCATTTCTAATTAATAAATAATACAGTTCAATTTATCTTGTGTACTATTAATTATTTAGATTAAAAACGCCCCAGAATTTGTAATATAACTCAATCGGGATCTGATAGGGTACTGACTTGGCACTGACCCGGCACACCGATCGGGCTAACAAGTCCGGCCCAGACTGGGCCGTGCGTTTCATCACGGGTTTGATCCGACCTGGTTTCCCGATCTGGGCCCCATTTAGCCAGATCGGGCCCCGGTCGGGGCCACGGCAAAATTTCTGCGCGGGATACTACGCAATAGCTTTAACAGATGAGTGAAAAATTCAAATTTCGAAATATTTTATCATATTTATTTTATTTATTTTATCATATTTAATATGACACCTTTGTTTATGTTAAAAATTCCCGGTACAGTTATATCACATAAGCGGCATGCATATGACGGCTCATATCAAAGGGTGATACTATGACTCACCTCTTTGTTATTTTCTTATGACGTAAGCAAAAACATGACACATCATACCTCTCGATACGCAATCACACATACACACAAATACAAACTCACCGTCACACGGACATGCACTAACACTAATCGGTTCAGAACCGGCACTATACCACTACTGATCAAGCCCTTTTTTGAAAATTCATATTTTGATTTTGTGAGATTATTTTTTTATTTGAAAGTTTTTATTACGTGCACACTATTATACATAAAACATGTAGTAAAAAACTTCTCACAAACATTTATATGTTATGTATATCACCGTACATATAATTAAAAATAAAAAAAAGAATGTCGGAAAATCAAAATTTGAACTGTCAAAAAAAGGGCTCGATCAAATTTTCATCTCGTACTTCAAATATTCTGGCAAAATCAGCGAATTGAATGTATTTTTACAACCATATTTATAACTTTTTTTATATGTTTTTTACAACAAAATAACGCGAGTGATTTTTTTAAATACGTTGTCCAATTTTCTCACAATTTTAAAATTAAAAGCTTACGAATTATTTTAAAAATACCAATTTTTCATGTATCACCTAATGGTTACAATAGTTTCTAAACGGATAATAATGTATTAATTATATTCCTATAATTATTTTAGATAATTAATAATAATTATATTATTAATAAACCAGAATTATTTTTACTTGACAAATGAAAAAATGTGCTACTGAAAAGAAGGATCGGTGGCTAAAAGTTACCCTCGAATTCGGATGAAGAAACTTAACATGTACTTGTGCTATTCGATTTCAGGAAATCGGACTGCAGAAAGACCGAGGATCCTCAGGAGCAAAAACACATCTGCGCAGATGTGTTTCATTTATCAGGATCTGAGGGTTTAGCACTATCCCAAATCCTGGAATTTGTGTAGATATGCTAGAATTTCTGCAGATGTAGTGTTTCTTTATCAGGAATTCTCAAAAATCGCTGAAGATATACTAATTGAGACCTAATTATCTCGAGATTCAATTACAATTTTTGATAATGATAAGCATAGTTAAACTCTTCTTTTCATTATGAATCCAACCATAGAAAAAACTCATTCTTTATAAAAATGCAGTTGTGCAGTTTCTTCATTAGGACGGCAGTATTTACTATGTCTTTACTTTAAAAGTTTAAAACCCCGACGAAACAGAGGTCTACACGGGTCACGCTTGCTGTATAGAATCACTGTATGAATTTAATGACAACTAGTGATAGTGATGCACAACAAGACTAGAATTTATTGAATATCGAATATTATCGCTCGATATTTAAAAAGTATTGCCAACTGGTTTGTCAAACTTCTTTTGTTTATTATCGTCTCTTATTGATTTCATTTCCCAAGCGAGTCAAGCGATAGTCTTGAGTCGTGAGCTAGCAAGGAGCTGTCAGTTTGACAGGTGTAATGTCAAGTATTTAATTAAAGATTTATTTATATTTCCAACGGAATGGACAAAACTCCACCAGAATCTGATATTCGAAAAGGCTAGAGCGACTCAACGCTTGAAAAGTAAGGAAATTATTTAATATAATACTAACATTGTGAACACATTGTGCATAAACAATTTTATTATTAGAATGAAAAATACTAATACTTCTGGACTCATAAGACATCTAGAAAATTATCACGAAGAATTCTTATAAATTATTATAAAGAATTATTCGTAAAGATATTTATGCTTCAGTAGAAGAAAGTCGTGTCTCCCAGAATTTGGGAAACAAACAAAATTTAAAATACTAAAGTTTGATTTTTTTATACATGTAATGAAACTACCTCCACAAGCAGAAAATGCGTTAATATTCGAAAACTCGAACGCGCCACATTAGCCGCATTCGCCGCCGCTCCCCTAGATGTTATGGAAAGGAAAACTCACGATTTTTTTGAAATAATACTTTCATATATGTTTGAATTTTTGAAAATTAATTTATTATTTGACACTTTTTTGTTCTTTCATCTGAAGACTCTTGATTTCTACATTTTGTTTATATCATAAGTCTCCAAACAAGGACCGCGAGGGAGTTTTTTTAGCCTTTATCTGATATTTTTGATGAAAAAGCAAAACCAGGAAAAATTCAAGTGATCTCAATAGCGCAGTCTGGTGTACCACCTCCGTCCGATAGGACGTTGAAAAAAAAGTTGAAAAAACGTAAGTCTCTGATCTTCTGAAGCCCACATACTCGGAGAAATAGAGCACGCAGCGCATGCTCAAAGTGCAGTCTTCTCCACTACCCCTATCTCATACAACAACCCCCTCTGCTCTTCTCTACACGCCACCATGTTCTCTCTGATCCCTCTACTTCGTCCCTTTCCCTGGTTCAGTCACACTTCACCTTTTTTCTTTTTCCACCCTTCCTCACCCTTCGCTCCCCATCCTAGGGCACTGACAAACTCAACCGCGACAGCGTGGTGTATAGACGCTGGGTCTTTACTCCCGTTTAATATTTTAACCAGTCCATTGGCCACTGTGAGCATCGACATGCGCGAAGCTGTCACACTAGGCGACCTAACCAAGCGGGCAAATTCGACTTAGCATCACCAACATTCTATAATATCTCTATTACGCAATCGCACTCTAAATCTCTAAAAAAAAAGTTATATTTCTCTACTTCTGAAAGGTTGGAAATTGTCTGATTCAAGGAAATTTTGTTTTAATCAGAGACAGAAAGGCATACGAATGATATATCCCAGTCTATCACTGGTGCACTCGCGTCAAACATTTCTTATCTCATTTTAAAAATAATTCTATGTCTATCTTCTTCAATCTGCTCTTGTGTATGCTAGTCTATCTCAGTCTATCGCAATCTATCTCAGGCTATATCTTATGGAGTTCCTGCGTTGGACCGCCAATTCAATCGCCTTTCCTGTAAAATGAAGCTACCGCGCATTAGGTCCCTTTCTTCGCGGACCGCCACATATTTTCCTAACTCTTTTCCAATGTAATTCTGCGTCTATGTTTTTATCACCTCCCTTTCAATCCTACTAGATCCCTTTCAATGTAAATCCTTTGCAATCTGATCTTGTATATTCCAATGTCTTTCTCAATATATTTCTGGGCAATAATATGTTTCAATCGCTTCTTTAATATCTTAGCCTTAGCCTATCATTCGTCTATTCACGTCAGTCTTTTTTCATATTTTCATCAATATAACTCTCTCTCTCAATACCCTCTCGTGTATTCCAGTCTATCTCTTGTATATTGAACTATTTTCAATCTCTTTGCCAATAAAATTCCTCAATTATCTTTCTAAAATTATTTTTTCCAGCTCAGCCTATCACTCGTCTATCCACGTAAATTTTTCCCTTCCTTGTTCCCTTCTTCTCTACCCCAGTCTTTCCTTCGTCCATCCAAGTCAAGCTATTCAATCTGCTCTTGTGTATCCCAGTCGAGTGTATTCATTTTAATCTTTCCCTAAATCTTTTTTAATATAATTATGTGCCTATTATTTTTAATCTCTTCTTTTCAATTCCAATTTATCATTCATCTATCCAAGTCAATCTTTTTCAATCTGCTTTTGTGTATCCTAGTTTAGAGTATTCGTATTAATTTTTCTCTAACCATTTTTCAATATATTTATGTTCCTATCTTTTTCAACGACTCATTTTCAAACCCATTTTATTCCTCGTTTACCCACGTCAAAATCTTTCAACTCCGTCTTGTGTATCCCAATCTCATTTTTTAAATGATTTTCGGTCTATTTTTCTCAATCCCTTTTTTTAATCCCAATCTGCCCCTCATCTATCCACTTTAGTCTTTTTCAACCAATTTATCAATATACACTCAACTTCCGATTTAAGGACCACCGATTTACTGCGTTCTTAGAACTGCTGGCCTCGTGTGGCCTCGGAATGTGGAGATGGCGGAGCAAGGGAGGCTTGCTCACTCTAACTGATCCGTCATTCATGAAAAACAGAAGCGTGGGGACAAAGCGCACAGTGCGCGGGTACTCACGTGCGGATATGGTATTTGCATTTATTTTGTATTTATTCATGAAAAGTTCCTCGGGCTAAATAGCCCTATAAGGAACAGGTGATACATATTACAATTAAAAAGTAACGGTCATCGATATAACGATTAAAATAAAAAATAGGTATTTAACAGAAGTAAAGAAATAAACTAAGATACACATAATTAGATGTGGTCTGTTACCAATAATACTATTAATACATATAATATAATAATATAATAATAATATTATTATTAATATTAATATTATCAAGGTGGTTATACAAATGAGCCGCTAGTCACATAGTCCGCTGTGTATACATTGCGAATTTTGACGTCATAGCGTCATCTTATGATGAGTACATACTTAGAATATTATGGGCACTACTTTATATTTATTACAAAATAATTGTTTTGAATAAAATGCATTTAGTGAATATTAATTACTTAGTTATTTAAAATATTTAATTAAAACTAGTTATTATAGTTGATAATAGCGCTGTAAATTTAACAATTATTAGTACTATCAATCAAGTTCAAATATACATTGCTGAGGCCTTCGACGTCGGTTCTTTTGATGATGGAGAATTTGTTCTTTGCTGTATGGAACATTTCTCTAAAAAGGCTGTACCTTTGGTTAGTCACGATACCTCAAATGTGAAATTTAACTTGAGCACGGCAACACTTATGAAGAAATAAATAAGGATCCAACGAGTAGAGTTAAGAAGGAATTGAATCCAATTATTGGTGATAGGTTAAAGCCAACATTTTGATTCGGGAATTAAGTAAAGTTTAAAAAAGTTACAATGGTGTTTCACCTAGATTTTACGGATTACCGAAAGGTTTATCAACAAAATATACCAACGAGATCAGTCACATCTTTTATAGGGTCACATTTATACAATGTATTGAAATTCTTAGGCTTAGCGATCTAGAAAACTTTAGGGAAAACCAATACATTTATAAGAGACAGTTTTGATTTTGTACAACAAATTGTTAAGATTAAAGATATCCCGGATGATTTCGAGATCTTTTCGCTAGACGTCACAGCATTATTCACCAATACCTCTCACAAACTTATTATTGCAAATATGAAGACGAGATGGCCACAAATCAGCACACATACGAATCTTTCACAAAGCACTTTTATTGAACTTCTGGAATTCTGCCTAGAAAATGCATATTGTGTTTTCAATAATAGGTACTACAAGCAAACTTTCGGGGTATCGATGGGTTCTCCTTTATCAGCATCTGTCGCATCTGTTGGAAGGAGGTATGGATTTGACCAACATTATTTTTGTGACTATTCAAAGGGGTGTTAATTGATTATTTACAGTGTTTCTGGCCGTACACATGTTTAAAAGTACCTAAACAGTGAGTTGAATATGATCGTTCCTATATCATGACAGACCCATGTTTGAGACATCGTAGCAAAATACCTAAATATATCAAATAAAACATGTAAAATACCTAAATATACATGAAATACTAATATTATCAAAGTCAAAATGGTGATGCTCCGAGATTTAAAACTATCATGGCGAGAGCACAGTACGACTTCAAAACAATTTTCCAAAAATGTATTTTAAATTGTTAGTGCAAAATGCAGTAAGACGTAAAACTAAGAATTTAATGACTGCTATTACCTTCAATATTTATACTGTTATTGATGGTGCTATCGTTCCGATTCTCAATAGCTTCTATCCTTTTGTTCATAAACTTTACGACAAAATTTTTAGGGTAATCATTCTCCAGTAAAGTTCTTTGAACCAAATCCAAGTTTTTATTCCTATATGCATGGTTAGAAAGTCTAACTGCTCTATCAACCTAAGAGTGAACAAGACTAATTTTATATGTCATGAGAGCAAAAGTATCAAAATTAAAGTATCTTCCCGACCAAGATGGCTTCCTATAAAAATCTGTATCAAATTTCCCATTTTCTCTTTTCAATAAAGAGTTAAAAAGCTTATGCTCATATTGCTTTTCTCTCTATAGTGAAATTAAGTTTTATGTCAAATTTGTTACACTTTTTTATTAAGTCATCAATGATGTTTCTGTAAACACAGGTCAGAACATCGTTCACATATATAACGAAAAATCTAACCTCTTTTGGAATGGTTTTGAAAATACCGCTTTCATTATCTTCCACAGCCCTTTGATTAGTCACAAAAATAATGTTAACCCTCTCAGACTACACTGCGTGTATTACACCCGGACGATATTTTCGGCTCGCTGCTTTTACTGAAAAGTTGTTTCAGTTTTGTGAAAATATTTATAGTATGTGTTGAATTCATCTTATTAATTTAACAATATTCATTTTTGTGAGACTTTTAGCTATAGTTGAAAAAAAATTATCCCGATACGAAAATTTGATCCAGGAAGTGTAGGCTTTGAGGGTTAATAATCTCGATAGGGGAGCGGCACCGAATGCGGCGCACATAAAGGAAAATGCACGATTAAAATTCAAATATAAAGTAAAAGATTTTAATAAAATATATTTTGTTTAGGCCAATATCTTATCAATGCTCTATGCATGGAAATAATTTAATTGAAGTTCATTAAAACAGTTAATTAATGTGCTTTCCAAAAAGTGCATCTGCGCCAAGTTGTCCTACCCCAGTATTACCGAAGAGACCGTTAGAATTAATATCGCTGGATTTCTTTGGACCTCTAACAGCTTCAAAGTTTGGAAACGAATACATTCTTGTATTACTAGACACGTTTACAAAATATGTGAAATTATATCCACTTAGAAAAGCGACAATTGAAGCAACTATTAAGAAGCTAGACAATTTCATCGAGACCTTTGGGAAACCTGAAAAGATACTATCCGACCGGGGAACTCAATTTACTAGCAGAAAATGGGCACAGGCACTTGAAGAGAGAGGAATCTAATGGATACTAAGTTTCATACGACACCCGCAGGCTAATATGGTCGAGCGAGTTAACTGTGAATTGGCTCGACTTCTACGTACACTGTTATCTCCGAATCGGCATGGCGCGTGGTTTTCACAGATTTCAAATATTGAAACCATTATTAATGAAACCTATCATGAAACTACAGGAGTCACACCCTATGAAGCAATGTGGGGTTGGAAGCCTCCAAGATGGTGGGAGAATCCGATACCCAGCAGACTACAGGAAGGACAAGTAGATAGAAAGGAGCAAATAAGAATGATTCGCGAGAGAATTAAAACAAAAAAGGAGAAGAGAATACAGCGAATCAATAGAAAGAAAAAAGGTATCACCTTTGAAATCGACGAATGGGTCATTGCAAGAGCATGCAATGTATCCAACACACAGGCAGGAACGATGGCAAAACAATTGGCACTGTATGAAGGACCCTACACTATCAAACAACAGGTAGGCGGCAATGTGTACATCCTGCAAGAGCCAACAACAGGAAAAATCAGAGGGCAGTACCATGCTGACGATTTGAGAAAATATCGAAGGGAGGAGGAAGACGTCGCTAGGTAGGAGTGGGGAGAGGAGTACCGACCTCGGAAAGGACACGGAAGCTGAAACATCTCAATTAGTCGTGTACTTGACACCAACAAGTAAACAATGCCGGAAATACCTACGCAGTGCGAGAAGAAGGATACCACGAGAAGTGTGGGGATTCAGTGCAGAGAACACGGAGGATCACGCGACGTGATATCGATTCAACGTTCGACCTATCCAACGAAAATTGCACGAACACGGGTACTCACAAACCCTAGAACAAGTGCTTCCCGTCTACCTGAGATAACCCTGACAGGTATAAACACTGATAAGGTCATTATCAGTACACGGAAACGATGTGTGGGAACTGATAATGGACAATATGGACACATTAAACATCAAAGTGTTACAGCTACAAAAGCAGTGAAGAAACCAGTGAGAGAGAGTAGTCCAGCAAGTGCGAAAAGTGAACCTCAGCCTTCATCGTCAAAAACAACAGGACCGCAATCCGCCGCGTCCTATCCAAAGACCAACTCAGTTGCCAATAGGAAGGACAAAGAGGCCCCATTTAAACCTAGCGAACGAAGCTATCACGCTATATCCAGCTCCTAGGAAGGAAGAACGAGAGGTATTGAGGGCAGTGACGCTCAATGCCTTACGCCTAGTATCCAGTTCAAGAAAAGCAGTAGCAAGAAACGAGTTGGAAAATCAGACGCCTAGTAGAGAGGAGCAATTAGTGGACGAGACGGCCGCACGGAAAAGGAAAGCGGACTACCCCTGCGAGTCAGGTAGTGCAACATCAAAGAAAAGGACGGTGATCGAGAGAGAAGCAACACCAATGCAGCCTGTTCTCATTACAAGGAAATGGGGACCTGTACACATAGATGACGAAATGTGGAAGAAATATGCAGCATGGTCACCATCACAGGACTGGCCGATCACTGAGACTTGGTTACGTGTGGAAAGACACGAGCCTCGACTACCAGAGAATGACACGACCAACACCTACGAGAAACTGTATTCTCCCGACATCTAGATAAGTCTCAACTATATTTCTATACTTTTCTTTATATATCTTTTATTACCTACCACATGATTCAACTACCACTTTCATCTGTTTATTTTTGATATCTCTTAGTTTATTGCATCTCTTCATATATTTACATGTTTGACTACCTTACTGCTATACATATGTCTTTTTATTATGATTCCGCTAGAATGGGATATGAAATGAATCTTAGCCTGTATCTTATTTATGACAGGTTTATATAACTTCATTTTTTTCTTCTAATGAGTGTTTTAATAACAATAATAACATGTACATAGGATTAGAATATCTGTGTGTTGCCTATATAAAGAGAAAAGAAAAAGATTTTTTTTTTCTCTCGAAGTTTTTTTTTTTGTGTTAAAATTTGAGGGGGACGAAAAAAAGGGGGGCAACTGCGACCTTCGGATTGTATAGAGAGCCTGCAGATAGGCAACAGACCGATCCAAACAGTAGTGAGGGCGTGAGAGCACAGGGGCCCGCGAGAAAACGCGAATACGCATGACCAAAGGCTCCCACCCACGCACAGTGCGGCAAAAACTGTCCATAATTTGAGTTTTTGCCATGAGGATTTTTTGATCAGGAGAGCATAAACTAAAAAATATCACAATCTTAGAAAATTCTACCGGGACCGTTTTTACCATGCATTTGGTGCGTGGTCCTTTAAAATAAAAGAAAAGTTCCGATTATTTATTTAAAAAACAACCGCAAGCAACAGCGTTGCCACGTTCCATTAGTTTTTTTTGTTGACAGCTGATTTATTCTATTCCAAAATTATTTTATAAATATTAAACTGTGGTAAGATCCCAGTTTCTTATTTTTTCCGGAACTAAGAAGGTTGATTTTTCAATTCCATCAGTTCTGTTATTCAATATCTTGGATTTTCGAAAAGGCATCTGCGATTTACATTATTTCTCTATGTTAGGCACATAACACACAATGTTTATTTAAAAACTTATATTTTCTACAATCTACTAATTTCTAACCAAACCTTCTTATGTAACAATTTACATCAAATGGAGTAGCAGAGAAAAATATGCTTGAAAACATCAATCTTTCCAACTCATTAGAGACAATGCATACCAATAAAAAAATACGGTGAAAAATAACAGAGTGAACAGGTTAAACAAAACAACCTCCCACTATTCTCCTTATAGAAATATGGACATCCGCATGAAAAGGGCCCTTAATGCATAGAAACAGCTATATAAGCTATATAAGCGAATTTGTTATTCTTGTTCTTTGACGTCCTCAAGTGATGTTTTCTTATAATCTTTTATGCAAATAAAATAGAGACATTAAGCTAACTCGTACTTACAAATTATGGGTTTCCTTGCTGTTTAATTAAACAAATATTCATATATCGACGCCTCCATTCAATATGAGTATGTGCTGACAGCGCCGTGTATGAGACTATGCTCTGTGTATAAGCATAGGGAATAGTCTCATAGAGGGCGCTGTCAGCACATAGACTCATATTGAATGGAGGCGTCGATATTATTTCAAATCAATATTAGTTTTATAATCAACAGGCTTCATCGATATGTCCATTGAACCAGTATATGGGATATGAACGCTTTCTGCAAAATAAATCAATGAGACAATAATCTAACAACTTTTAACGCTATCAAATTGAATTTTGCGACTTCTATTTTATTTTGTACTTTTGTTGAAAATTTCTCCACGCAAAGCTTTTTCTTGCTCAAACTTCGCTCGATAAACGAAGCGGTCAAAGATTATTTGGCACGAATAATGCAATAGCTTAGAAAATAATTTTTTTCCAATTTCCTTACAGGAACATTCTCTCTTTTCTGTTACATATTCATTATGAAACATCTATAAAGTGTATCGTGTCCGAATTTCTATAATCAATTCCAAAAAGTGTCCATTGGAGTACACATACAGTCGAGTAAACAGACACGGCATTCCGTCAACGAATGCAAGATTAGTTGCTCGCTTGAGATTCCGTCTCAATCTCGTGTTCAACGCAAGAGCAGCAGTCAATAGCAAGGGTAACGTTAAAGCATAACGCATAACGCGATGCAAGTTCTAAATCGAAAGATAGAACAGAATGTAATAGAATAGGACTTGTGTATGGTTCCATTTTAGGCTAATCGGCTGAATATTTTTCTCTTTGTCTTTCACTTGCGTAATCTAAATAGTATTCTCGTTTAAACTACATGGCTATTTTTCAGAAAAACTGTTTCTATTTTGTTTATTAATCGAAAGTGTGCAATTATAAATTCTCTGACATAAGGCAATCTAAATTATAATAGCAGGATTGCTCGCAGACTAACTTGCATTGCCTATCTTCAGACGCGCAGAAAAAGCGACAAGAAGCCCATCTCTGAGCGACGCAGCTATTATAATTTCGTGTGCCTTATGCCAGACACATTATAATTGCACTTTTCGGTTAATAAGCAAAATAGACACAGTTTTACTAAAAAAAAGCTCTATACTTGTAAAGAGAATACTATTTGGATTACGCAAGTAAATAATCAGTCGATTAGCCGTAAAATGGAACCATACACAAGTCCTATCCTATATTACGATAGGGCTTGTAATATTACATTCTGTTCTATGTTTCGATATAGAACTTGCATCGCGTTATGCGTTATGTTTTAACATTACCCTTGTTATTAGATACTGCGCTTGCTTTGAATAAGAGATTGAGACGGAATCTCAAGCGCACAACTAATCTTGCATTCATTGACGAAATGCCGTGTCTGTTTACTCGACTATATGTGACCGTCCACGGAGAACGGGACCTAATGCGGAAAAAATTGATTTTCATTTTCTTACGCCAATCGATAGTTTCTCAGTTACTCTTTTATCTCCAATAATCAGAAATTTTTTAAGTTAATTACTTTTCTTGTTATTAAGCTACAAACATATGCATGATAAGCGTACGCGGAGACCGAACGAGAGGCCTACGAATGTTTTCCGGGCCAGCACCACCATTTTTTTTTTTTTTTAAAAACAAAAGTTGTACTGAATCGCGCGCTAGGTTTTGTGCTGAATTGTGCCGTAAACGATTTTTTTTTAATCCAAATATAAAGCAAAATTCACAAAAAACATTTTTTGAGACATTGCAAACGAAAATGTAAAAAATGCGAAATCAGAAAGTTGTGCTGAGTTGTGCTAGGCATGCAAAAAAATGATTTTCTCATACAATTTTCACTTAGGGCCATATTTTTTGGTGAAAATCTAGGTTTTTTTCATCAAAATAATTTTTTGAATCCAAAATTTTTCATAATGCGAATTTCAAAAATCTAGAAATTGTACTGGGTTGTGATAGTCGTGCAAGAAAATTATCGTCCAATACACTTTTCACTTAAGTCTATATTTTTTGGTGAAATAGTAGTTTTATTTTTCCTGAAAATAATTTTTTGAATGCAAAATTGTTTAAAATGCGAATTTCGAAAATCTGAAAGTTGTGCTAGGACCTGATTCAAAAGTGTATTAGACAATAATAATTTTGCACGCCTAGCACAACCCAGCACAACTGTCAGATGTTCGAAATTCGCATTTTGACCAATTTTGGACTCAAAAAATTACTTTTGGGGAAAAATAAGACTAGTATTTCACCAAAAAATATAGACCTAAGTGAAAAGTGTATGGGGCAATAATTGTTTTGCACGCCTAGCAAAACCCAGCATCACTTTTAGATTCTTGAAATTCGCATTTTTTAAATTTGGATTTCAAAAATTATTTTGAGGAAAAAGAACTAGATTTGCATGAAAAAATATGGACCTGAGTTAAAATTTTATAGGAACATAATTATTTTGCACGCATAGAACAACCCAGCACAATTCAGCACAACTTTAGTTTTTTGGAAAAAACAAAATGGTGGTGCTGGCCCGGAAAAGTTTTTTTTTTTTAATTTGGCTTTAATTTTGATTCATTAAAAAAATTTTACACATTTTTCACTCAGGGCCATATTTTTTGGTGGAAATCTAGGTTTTTTCTTCAAAATAATTTTTTGAATCCAAAATTTTTCAAAATGCGAATCTCAAAAATCTAGAAGTTGTGCTGGGTTGTGCTAGGAGTGCAAATCAATTATTGTCTTATACACTTTTAACTCAGGTCCCAGCACAACTTTCAGATTTTCGAAATTCGCAATTTGAACAATTTTGCATTCAAAAAATTATTTTAAGGAAAAATAAAACTACTATTTCACCAATAAATATAGACCTAAGTGAAAAGTGTATAGGACGATAATTTTTGTGCACGACTAGCACAAAATGGCGGTGCTGGACCGGATTTTTTTTTTTAATTTTGGCTACAATTTTGATTTTTTAAACATGTTTTACGGCACAATTGCGCACAACACCTGGAACTATTGCGCACAAAACCTAGCACAATTCAGCAAAATTTTTATTTGTTTGAAAAAAAGGTGGTGCTGGCCCGCAAGTTTTTTTTTAAATTTTGGCTCCAATTTTGATTTTTACCACAACAAATAATTGCAGCTCAAATCTAGCACAAACCTAGCACAATTCAGCATGTCAAACGTACCCTATTTGTAACATACCGACATTTTTTTGAAACAAGTTTCGTCCACAAGGAATGCGATAACGAGTTAAAATTTGGAGCATTAAATAAAAAGCTCTGAGGAATGTTTGTATTATCCTATATTTATAGAAATACAAGAACAACATTTTTAAAAATTCATTTATTTTGTAATAGGGTCGTTGCAAAACAAATTCCTTTTGTTTTTTAAGTTTAACTAAATATGAAAATAGATAAGCATTTTGCCTATGCATAGACGAATTTTCGTGAAACGAAGCTTTCTGCAAACACATCGCAGCCTCGCTTCTTGCTTTGAGAATCGAACCCACGCCATCGAGGCTACCAGAACTGCAGAGTTTTTGGACATAAGACAAGCCGTCTGAGCCACGGTGACTACCTTCTCTATTTTTTTTTCATTCTCAAATCTACGCATTTTGAAATATGCAAATACCGTCACTGTTTAGTAGAAGCGCTGCGCTAAGAAATCTGTCGACTGTTTCGACTTTTTTTATTCAAGATTCGGAAGAGCCTTTTCTTCTCTGATTGGTTGAAGCGATTTAACAACTCAAGATCCTTGTAATATTTAAAATATTACTAATTTAGTTTTCAATTTTTTCCAAAATAAAGTATTTGAATGTAGGACAAAAATGATTGTTCCTCAATACCTTTTAATGAATTTACAAAATTTTCAACTCGATATCTTATTTCCTGCAGACGTACGTTGTTCCAAAAATAGTCGGTAAGATAGAAATCGGATAAAATTGGTATGCCCTTAAGTACAATAAAGTATCTTGTAATATATATTACAATTAGACATTAGACAAACGTATAGGAACGACGTATATCTACAGACATAATGCGGCCCTAAGAATGCTTTATTACCATCTTTGTCGCTCTTACGGTGTTGGCGACGACCCTGCCCGGCCGAACGCTCCAAGGGAGATGGAGTCAATTGTCCGAAACGAGAAGTGCCAAATTTTGCGGAACTACGATTTTCAGATGACAGTCTCCGTTGCACACTCGAGGCCTGACATTTTTCTCCAAGACTTCGAGAAACGAACTATGTTCGTGATCGAATTCTCGGTTCCTTCCGAATACAACATCACTGTCAAGGAGAAAGAAAAGGTATCAAGACCTTAAACGGGAGCTGCAACGACTGTACCCAAAATAGTCGGTACAAGTAATTATCCTTGTGATGGGTGCTCTCGGAGGTGCGAAAATATGACTGGTTCGGAACCTTAAAACCATACTCGCGTGCCAAAAATATGCCACGGCATTTGCGAGATGAATGCAGAAAGCTGTCATCCTTGGGTCGCTTCGTGTCCTCAAAACACACGAGGGTTTCACCGGCCTCTCGTTGTGATTACGTCGTGTCCTGTGACCACCCATCTCACGGTTGTGAGACGTGGCCATGAGTGGGATTTACCGCGGTCCTACTGGGAACCGGTGTCATTTTTAGATGGCAGTTGCTCCCAGTGGGGCCCTGCGGTGGTTGTGAAACCTATGTTTTAATTGTATACAGAAAAACTTTTGATTGTGTATGTATTTGGTCAATCGTGGATCTCGCAGTAAGAAGGAATTGCTTCACCGCTAAACGTTTTAAAGAGTACCAACTTGTTTTTTTTTAACAGAAAATGTTAAAATACTAAAAATTCCCTGATTGGAAACAACCGCGAATGCCTAGAAGCCATATATTAGGCCATACTTGGTAGTAAAACTTATTATAAGATACTTAAATATCATGGGGAAAACTCGCCGATTAGATCGCTATCGTCAGAGGAGGACTTTAAGGCAAGATGCTGAGGAAAATAGAACCACTCTTGTGTGGATTCCGAAGGCATATCTATATTTCATATCTCTTATTCGAAAATTTTCTTAAAAACATTGAGTGATTACATGACACGTAACCCAGTGCGCACAAAATTTGACGACGTTTTCACAACATCGTTACGACATCTTTACGACAGCTTTACGACATCATATGTCCATGTCGTTACCCAACGGACACGTTCTGTAAATGTTACATTACAAAAAGAGAAGATTTATACACAACATTGTTACAATCGTGTGCCATAACAATTACAGAACATAAAGGACACACTCTTCTGTAACGTAGTTACTGTAAGGATACGTAACAGTTCTGGCACTCTGTAATGTAACCAATATAGAACTGAGTGATAGAACTGTTATGTTACTAGAATGGCTCACAAGTGCCAAGAAAGGAACATACAGGTCACACTGTTCTGTAACGTTGTTACTGTAAGGATATGTAACAGTTCTGAAATTCTGTAATGTAACTAATATAGAACAGAGTGATGGAACTGTAATGTCTTTAGAATGTCACACGTGTTCCAAGAAAGGAACATAAAGGTCACACTGTTCTGTAACGCTGTTACTGTAAGGATATGTAACAGTTCTGGAATTATGTAATGTAACTAATATAGAACAGAGTGATAGAACTGTTGTGTCACTGGAATGCCATACGTATTCCAAGAAGGGAACATAAAGGTCACACTGTTCTATAACGATCTTAGACCAGAGCTGTGCCGACGGTCGGGCCAAACGAGAAGAAAATATTTTATTTTATAACTTTTTTTGTTAAGGGTATAACCGGGTAAAAATGCGAAAAATTCCCCTGAAGGGAATCAAATGTTGAGTCAGGCATTTGAAAGCATACAATGAAAACAAATTTTTCCTTCAGTTGGAAACCGTTAGCTGCCATATTGGATGATATAGGGGGGAGGGGGTGATGTCCATTTTTAAAATATTTCTTGTTTCTGTTTCTATCGTTCGAAACAATCTGAAAAAGTGCACAGGACTTCTTTAAATCATTATCAACGTCCGTGATTATCTAACAATATTTTGGCGGGAAATTCAAACTCAAACAAATTTTCAAAATTTTTCATGAATTCGTTTGTCTGATAAAACTCAAGTACTATCCGCTTTTTTTACCACGGAATGATAACCCAGGGGTCAATTGACGCATATAACGTTTTCGCTGGTATTTCATTACTTCGTTCCACTTCTGCGCAGCAGGTCTGATTTATATCACTTCTCTGGCACTAGTAACCGCCACCTTAAGCCAAATTGAAAATTAAAAAGGCTCATAATTGTATTTAAAACACAATTACTATGTTCACAAAGGGCTTCACCGAATAAAGCAGATATAGAAAAACTCAATTTTGATCACTTCACATGATATTTGATTGGAGTCAATTTTTATTCACGATTAAAAACTAGTATTATCTCATTAAAAATTTATTTTTTAACTCAAAATTTAACTATGCTATTATTTGTTGAAAATTTATTGTTTTTAGATCAAAATTCATCTATTTTGTTGAAAATTTGTCTCTTTTTGGTAGCAAATTCACATTTTTGGTCTTTTTTAGTTGGAAATACATCTATTTTCTTGAAATTTTTTCTTTTTTTTTGTTGAAAATTCATGTATTTTGTTAAAAATTATTCTTTTTTGGTAGAAAATAAGTTTTTTTTTGTATTGTGAATTAATTTTTTTAACTAAAAATTGAACTTCCATTTTTCGTCGATTATTTTTTGGTAGACATTTAATCTTTTTGGTTGAAATTTCATCTGTTTGGTTGAAAATTGAACTATTTAGTTGAGAATTTAATTTATCAAATTAATATTTTCTGTTGAAAAATATATTTTTTTTTTACTAAAACCTAATTTTTTAAACTAATAATTTAACCATTCCACGTTTGGTTGAAAATTTATCTTCCTCAGTAGAAAATTCAACTATTTT